>RJWJ010046338.1:0-11395 GCA_004363605.1 Indri indri | reverse complement strand
GAACCGATCTGGGGTCCTCTCTCCGCTGTTCCATCTGCGGGAGCTCCCAGGTGTCTCTTCCGCAACCTCTGTCATCCTGTGACCTGCAGGGACTGGGAGATCCATAGGGAGAACACCAGGACACCCCAGAAGCTGGGAAATGGTGAGCGTGGGGGCTGGGAGGCGTCTAGTTGGAGCTGGCCTGAAGCGGCTGTGGTGGAACCCGGTCCTCCCTGCCACAGCTCTGGGGCCTTAAGACGAATTTCTCCACTCGCACACCGTGATCCTCATTCGCCTCTGGCCACAGGGTGGGGTTGGGCGGGCAGCTGGGACCGGGGCGCACTGGATCATCTCTGAGCGGTTACTTTGCCCTGCCTGGAGCCCTGTCTGGGCAGATCTGCGTCTCTGCCCCGCGTCTCTTCCCCATCGTGAGGTGATGATGGGAGGGTCATCAGAGGAGGATCCTGATTTGGGGAGCAGGGGCGCTTGTGCCTGGAAGGAGATGTGTGGTCCGTGGGGTCCCCGTCCCTTCTTTCTCTTGTTAAAAACAAACTAAGGCACCATTAAAGTGGTAAAGACTTTATTTTAGTTGAGCAAACAACAATTCATGAATCGTAAGTCCTCCAGCCATGGTTCGTATTTTGAGGGTCCCCTGGGGGAGAGGGCTTTAAGGAAAGGCTCTTACAAGGTGCATGAGGAAGCAAACCAAATTCTGTAACTGATTGATTACAGTTATGTATTTACCTTATTTGCACTAGCCAGGTGGAAATTTCCTGGTTTTGTAATCAGGATAATTGCCTGTTTGTGGTTGGTTAAGCCTACATTTTTTTTCTAAGTTACTGTTGGGGTACAGCAAATAATTCTTCAAAAAAAAAATGTAGCTTAGGCATTCAAGTGCTTTTGAACATCAGAAAGCCTCAGAAATAAGCCTGAAAATTAAGATTCTTCTAACTTGGTTTTTTTACCCTCACCCTAAGAGCAGAGATGGACTCTGAAATTTCTTTATCTAACAAACAAAACTTCTTGCCAAAATAAACTCAATTGCCGTCTGTTGCCTTCCTGTTACCTCATTATCTAGTGCAGATAGGTAATACTACCACTCCTGAATAGTTTTTTTCTCAACATAATGCCTGCTACTCGGGGTTCATTCAGATTCCAAAAATAATCATTTACAAGTTAATTTCTTTTCCCTGGTCTGTTCGCTCTCCCTAATAATCATTTTGCTTCTCAAAAGAATGGCCTACATTCCCCATCTCCTCCCTCTTTTATAAAAAAGCATATTTAAGGGTGCCACAGTGGGAGGTCGAGGTAATCCCTTTGTGATTACCCCACACATCTTAATAAATTTGTATACCTTTTCTCTTATTAATCTGCCTTTTGTCAATTGGTATTCAGGGAACCTTCAAAGAATGAAGGGAAAGGTTTTTTCTTGGCCCCTACATTGGTAATTTATAAGAAATAAATTTGAGTTAGCTTTTGGTTTCCTTATATTAATGCTCCACAGTAGCACAGGTTTTCCCTGCACTTTCTAATGTATGGCAAGCTGGGTCTGAATCCACCACCTGGTTCCCTCAGCCTAACTTTTAGGTCAGGCAGTAAAATGCTAAATTTTCTGTTTCTTTCCCACATTTCCAAATGCCAAGTTCTCATCCAATTCATGTTATCGACTGTTTTTTTCCTTTATTGCCCATTTCAAACAGATGCAGTATTTAGTTGTTCATCATTCCTTTACACAACAGTGGGTGATTGTTTTAAAAATATTTGTTTGCTGTTTCTGAACATTTCACATGAAAAGAAAGCAGACAACAATCTCATGACACTCTGCTGTAAAAAGTCTTTGTGCCTCTCCTCCTTTTATCATCCCTAGGCATACACATCTTACCAGGCTGCCTTTGGGTTGAGGTTCCCCTTTGGAAACTTTACAGGATGATGTGTTCTTGGCCACCCTGCTTTATCTTCCTGGTCCTGGGCTTCACACTTGTCTGGGGATCACCTAAGATTCCCATACAGCCATATTTTTTGGAGTGTCCAGTGAATATCTGTCTCTGGGTAATCTCCTCCAACAGGACAGCCTGAGGTATGGGGCTGGAGAATTTCAGGGAAAGGGTTGAATGGCCTTGAGTTTGAGAGGAGTCTCCTGGCATACCCTTCGCCTAAAAAGCTAACCCATTGGTACTTTAAGATTTTATTGTCCCAGCTTCAGTTTTCATTTCTTGGAGACACATTGCTTGTCAGCCCATCCGATGCTGGTGTTCAGGGGAAAACGCACAAATCATTCCCACCTTCTGGATTCTCTCAGACATGTGAAGGGACAAAAACTATCCCAAATGATGAGGATAATGCGCCCCAGCAAGGTGGCGCAAAAACCTGCAAAGCAATATGAACTTCATGCACGTTGGAAGGCACAGTGCAGTTTCTCTTGGGAGGGTGGTCATTGAGCACTTCAATGAGAAGGATGGGGTGGGAGTCCCAAGGGATAGGATGACCTTCTTTGACACCTGAGTCAGACATGTCCGTGTGTTCTGGTCACCACTGCCACTCCCTGAATTTGTTGCCTTGAAAAACTTTGTTGCTCAATTTCAGCTCCAGTTTTACATTAACTGTAAAATCCAATTCATCCATACAGCTTGAAAAATTAAAAAAAAAAATTCTCAAAAGGCACGACAGACATGGAATTCAGTAAAGGGAATTAAATGTGTAGTCATACATTCCATTTCAGAAAAAATCTTATTTACCTTTTTTTCCCCCCAGAATTAGTGTAATAAGTTTATGAGATCTGTTCTTTTTTGAGGGTGATTTCAAATGGAATTCTGGAGCTTAGCTTTGGAATGCTAAAAAAGAAAGACAAAGTCCATTTTACTTTATGGCTGCGTAAAGATGAATAGATTTCCACAAGAAAGTGTGGTATGTAAATTGGTGAATTACACAGATTCATGAAAACATCATTTCCTCTTTTTTGCAGAATGGAGAATTTGTGACAGTGGTTAACTCTATTCTGTTTTTTATTGTCTGGAAGTTAGAGTTTAATACTAAATCCTCTGAGATGGCACTTGAAAACTCCTAGAAATTCTCACATATTATTGTTTACTAAATGATTTATTTTCATGGAAGTAATAACTAAATGACATGTTTATTGTTTGACAAGGATAGAAAATTTTGCTTTTCATGTTGAAGTGTGAATTGTCAGTGCTTTATAATTTTCTTCCATCATATAAACCTCAACACTGAGTTTGCAGGATTTTGCTGAATTTTTCAAACGCTGGATATTTTCTCATCCAAAGCTAAGCGAATAACTTTAACTGGGAACTAGAGGTCTGAGCCCAAGGACTAAACTGAGGTCAATTTTGCTCCTCAAAAAGGTGATCATGGAGGGCCCAGGGAGCCTCCCGTGTAGGTATCCCAGCCTCATCACACCAGCCATGAGAGAACCTCACATGGGAGGAGCCCTTTGTACTGAGAGAAGCTAGAGAGCCCTGGAAAGCTGGGAACCACAGGCAGATGTGGTTGCGGTTTGGAAGAAAGTGGGGTTGGTGATGAGATCCCCTTTCTAAGGGTGTAATTGTTAGGGTCCTGGGGCTGTCTCTAGACATTGTCCAATAAAATAAATTTAAAATGACAACTTACTGCCCAATAAAATAAATTTTTAATTGTTCTGAAGAAGTATTACCATAGGGGAAATCACCAAGTATAAGATCTGAAAGCATCATAAAGTTTAGACAAGGGCCTTCTTTCATAGGCACAAGCAAACAGGATTGGAAAAAGGTGGGAGGAGAGGGTGGAAAAATAATATTCTAGGTCAGAGAATGTTTCACCCTGAAGTCAGCTTGTTGTTAGGAGGGGAAGAAAGAGGGGTTGTATGTTGGGTCAAACTTATGATGTGTCAGAGTTCACGGGCCTGGGGGAAGGAGAGAAGCTTAAGCAAAATTTGGTCAAGAAATATTTTGTTCTGACCACTGAAGACAAGACTGTTCAGCTAATTGTTCATGAGCAATAAATGCGAATTTGCAGAGTCTATGTCTAGCTTTGTGATTGGTTAAAAAACAGTATCACCTAAGTCATAGTGGGAAGGGTCTTTTTGCAGAGAGCTGCTTTTGCGAACACAGAGGATGGAAATTTCTTTAACCACAGCTACTCACAAGGATTAACTACCCACCCCATCTGCTCCCACCACTTTCCCTTGCCATATACATCTCTTCCATCTGTCTGTTCTTGAGTGGTAGCCTTTGAAATTAACTGATGAATGAAGTAATGCGGTTTGCTGAGTTCTGTGAGTAATTTTATCGAATTATTAAGATTGTGGAGGGGGTTATGTGAGGCCCTGGTTTATAGGCCGTTGCTCGAATACATAGATGTGCCCTTGGGTCTTGCCACTGGCATCTGCTGTGAGGGCACTGTGGGGGGACTGAGCCCTGAACTTGCGATGTCTGTGCTAACTGGATCAGAATTGGATTTTGCAGAAACAGTTGGTATTGGAATATTGGTTAGTGTTCAGAAAACTCACACATTTGGTGTCAGTAGTGCTGTCAAGGAAAAAAAAGACATCACAGGGGCCTGGGCTGCAGGGAGACTGCAGTCGTCTCAGGGAAGGGAGGGTCTGCTCTCCTGCATGTATGCTGTCGTGCTACAAATTTTGCTGTGATTCCACATCTCCTTCTGGTCTCAGAGGAGACTGAGTGAGGTCTTAGAGGGAAGCAGTTCTGTGGTCAGATTCCCTCTCCCCACCCTGCTGCCACTGTGTGATTGTCACTGATTCATGCGCATGCTCAGTCTGCAACGATGCGGCCACACCCCTCCCAGGTAAGGCTCTACCCTGTGGATTACAGCCCACAGCTCCTTTGCTCCTAGAGTTGCCCCAAAACCCCCACACAAGTGCCTAGAACTCTCCTGGCTTAGCCCTGCCCCAAGACTGCGAATCTGTAGCAGCAACCTGGTCCTCCATCAGTCCACACTTCCGGACCACCCAGTGATAATCTCATCTGCCTGCACGGCACAGGAATGAGCCGGAGCATATCCCAGTCTGAGCTAGCACCTCTCGCTCTGGCAAGCCAAAATAAGGAACTGAGACAAAGACATAAATCAATGCAAGTTTATTAAGCCAAAGCTTGAGGACACTGCTGGAAAAGACACAAACCACAGACGCATCTTTGACTTTTTCTGAAGGGGGATTTGAGAACTTTGGTATTTAAAAGTGACAAGGCATAGAGCAGAAAAGCAGAGGAGGGACGTGGGCAGTGAGGCAAAATGGTCACATTCTCCTGAGGCCCAGGAAATTTTACATTGTAGATAGGATGATGTGAATGTTTGAAGAGGAAAAAGAAAGAGTGAAGGAAGAATCAATTATGCAGGTGTCCCTGGGTGGGTGAAAGAATATTTGATCTTGTCTCTGTCCTAGAAGACAAGCTTGAAGATAAGCTTGTAATCAACATTATTAGTGTGGAATTGAACAGACTTAGTCTGTTAGGAGCTAGACTTAGTCTGCAGAACAGAAGTTACAATATACATGTTCTTGCTTATGGGAGGCCAGCAAGAAATTTCATTATGAATGATCTTTGGGAGCAGTCCTTGCAGATGCCTGAGACTTTTTACCTTCCCGTGGGGTTCTGACTGATGCATATTGTTAGTAACAGCTGTTCATCTGGAACAGGGTATTGCATGACTCAGCCTCCAGGCTTGACCTTAACTTTTCCATAAGGAGTTGGGGGGATGGTCCTGAGGTTTTCAGTTTCGTTCACAGCACCAACCAGTCCTTTCACCAACTCTACACTGTCCCCCACCCATGGGTCCTCGATGGCACGTCTCTCTTCTAATTTTGTCTTCCCCACAAACCCTCTTTCGTGTGCACAGTGTAGCTAAGGTGCCTGAATCTAGTACCTCCTGGAATTATCTCCATGAATTCAAGGCCATGGCCCTCGACCTGGCTGCTGGAAGAGCAAATACAAATTAGAAATACCAGACTGAATCCTTCAACTTCAAAATTGGGAAGAGATTTTGCTCCTTTCCTTTTTCTTAAAGCTCTTAATTTAGAAAATTTTATATGTAAATTTTTCCCTGTCTCTTTGAAATATATACACATCATTTTACTAGCTAGCTAAATAAGCTTTTTGTCATTTTTTTTAAAACCCAGGGTTGTCTTTTTCTAGGAGCCAGGAATAATTGCTTTCAAATGTAAATAGTCAAGAAGGTAGCGTCCTATTCCACAGTTTCTGTTGTAGCATAGGTAGGCACCTGGCTCCAAGTTTCAAAACTGTCTTATATCATGAAGATATGAAGCCCTTTTTCCTTTGAATAAAGCCAATCAACAAACAGACGTGGCCTTTCCAATCACCGGGTGAACTTAGGGTGAACTATATATATCACAGATGGTGCTGTCAAGTCTTCTACTTGAGGACTAATTATGGTGACTTTTTTTTTTTTATCTTGGCAATCTCTTAGCAGATTAACTGAGATACACATCACATTCTGGTTTAATTGCGTAATATAAGTGTTTTTGTCTGTTCTTTCATCATAGAAAGTTATTTTGGGGTTGAAAATGATTATGTTTTTAATTATATTTCCCATACACCATCCAGAATTGCCAGACATAATATAAATATATACAATGTCCACCATGCCTCACTCTAGAGGGCCCTTTCCCTGTCTGTCTTCCAGTCACAACCCACAATTGTGCAGCAGAGTACGTGCTGTCCCCACTATCTGAAGCTAGAATGGTGTCTCTGCCTATTTGCAATCTCTCTTCTAGAGCAGTTAGACTAGATTTCTACAAAAATAACTTCATAGGGCAGCAGTCAGCCACTCTAGCTCTGTGTTTCAATTACCCGGGTATCTTCAGACCTGAAACTGATCCAGAGACCAGGTGGCCCAGAAACTCAACACATGTGCATTGAGTAGTCCTGAGAATCTCACCTTTCCTCTCCTTTTTCTCAAATGCCCATGAATGTGCACAGGACACCAGCTGCATCCCCACCCCCACCCCCAAGACCTAAATCTGGGCCGGGCGCGGTGGCTCACACCTATAATCCTAGCACTCTGGGAGGCTGAGGTGGGTGGATCATTGGAGCTCAGGAGTTCGAGAGCAGCCTGAGCAAGAGCGAGACCCCGTCTCTACCAAAAATAGAAAGAAATTAATTGGACAGCTAAAAATATATATAGAAAAAATTAGCCGGGCATGGTGGCGCGTGCCTGTAGTCCCAGCTACTTGGGAGGCTGAGGCAGGAGGATCGCTTGAGCCCAGGAGTTTGAGGTTGCTGTGAGCTAGGCTGACACCACGGCACTCTAGCCCGGGCAGCAGAGTGAGACTCTGTCTCAAAAAAAAAAAAAAAAAAAAAAAGGACCTGAATCTGGAGCTCCAAATTTTGAATCCAGGTCATGGGGTCCTTCGGGGATGTGACAGAGAAGCTTCTGTGAGGTTATCTCTCCTCTAGTTTTCCTCCTTTTGCTATGACACCTAAGAATATAAAGCCAGGTTGATTCTACCTAGAATTGTCACATAAGGGGTGGCCTTCACTTGGGATTCACAAGATCAGGCCAGTCTTTGGACTGAGGTTGTACAAAAACACAAGGGAGTAATTTTCTGTATTGTGAGAGGTCAGCACAGACTTTGTAAGTCTCCCTTTTGGAACGGGGGCCCCTCACGTTTTCCAGATCTTGTCCAGTGAGCTGCTTCAGTTGTGTGAAGAATTCCCAGTATAAATAGAATTTGGTGGCAGAATCTATGAGTGTAAATCAGCACCTCAGCAGCTGGAGAACGGGGCCACAAAATATTCAGAGCCATGACCACAACTACAGGCTTTATACTGTGTTAATGGAGTAGGGTAGTCTTTTTCTTCCTTATTCCCAAGTTAGGTGATCAAGGACAGATAATATTACACATTGATCTAGAGTCAGCTGTCTCACCAGGCGCTTTTTTATTCTGGCTCCACAGAATCACCCTGAGTCTCTGCTATCTCGTCCTCCATGGGGATATCACCTCAGGCTCACTGGGGACCCTCTCACCAGTACCTGAGAGGCTTTGAGACATTGGGGATGTCCTGTGCAGACTGGTGTCAGGCTGAGAACAGAATCTAAACTTCATCTCAGGGGAAGAAGAATAGTCATCCAGGGTTTGTTCCTCTTCTCGTAGAAAGAGTCTCCTTTGTTGATGCCCAGATTGGGGTTGCTCCAGTTTCCTGGTACCTCAGTGAAGAACAAGGAGGAGGTCTGGAGACACAAACTAATGGATAAATCATTTCCATTTTATATGGACAGTAGAGAAACAAATGAAGCAGTCATGGGCCCTACTGTCCAGGAACTTGCAGTATAGAACAAATGGACAAATGGCTGAATTCAGCATCATGTGGCCAATATAAAGAAGGGAGGTGTGCAGGGGACTTTGGCTTCTTATGGGTCACTTCCCTTATGTTGTGAGTTCTGATGTCACTGTGTGAAGGGCTATTCATAGACAGAACAGTTATTATTACTATTTTTATTATTGTTATTGTTAAAAATAAATATTTATCTTCTAATATTATTGTCCTAGAAAACATTAAGAGTTTTGATTAAACTGCTTGTTATTGTATATTATAAAATAGAAAAAGAAGGTCGGGGGCAGTGGCTCACACATGTAATTCTAGCACATTGGGAGACTGAGGTGGGAGGATTGCTTGATGCCAACAGTTTGAGACCAGCCTGGGCAACATTGTGAGATCCCCTTCTCTACAAAGAATTTTTAAAAATTAGCCGTGTGTGATGACACATGCCTGTACTGCTAGCTACTCAGGAGGCTGAGGCAGGACAATACTTGAGCCCAGGAATTGGAAGTTGCAGTGAGCTATAATCACACCACTGCACTCAAACCTGGGTAACGAAGCTAGACCCTGTCTCTCAATAAGAAGAAAAAGAAAGAAAGAGAGAGAGAAAGAGAGAGAGAGAGAGAGAGAGAAGAAAGGGAAGGAAGGAAATGAAGGAAGATAGAAAGAAAAAGAGAGAGACAAGTAATTGTCTTAAATATATTAAAATTATACAAACTCTGGGAGTTGTTTCTTTTGGACAGGCTTAGGAAAGACAGAACTGGAAATATCTCCGGGGCATAGAGACAGAAAGCCTAGGAACCACTCCCTGTCCCACCCCTGCCCAGATCCACCATTTTCTGAGCCTTGTCCAGGTCTGTCCCTTCCCTGTAATCTCCCCTCACAGAACTGATGAGCGGAGATCGGGGTTTTGGGTGGCTGCTCCTGTCCTCCGTCCAGAGCTGGTGTTCACAATTTTTTGAAACATAAAAGCAGACACATGGGAACAAAGGTCTACATATTTCGATACATTATTTATTTATTTATAATTAAAATTAAATTTTAAATTATTAAAAATTTTTATTGAAATCCATGCTTTTAGAGATATTCCACCCAACACGTTTTCATTCCTAGACATTCAGTAGTTACTCCATGAATCAGAATTAAATGTAAATGTAAAATGAAAAATCCCTCTGAACTATAGTTCATCTTTCATTTCCATCCCTGCCATCTGTCTATATTTAGCTTTTATTCTATACATATTCTTTGTAAAAAGCAATGATAGAGAAATAGAAGAAGAAATTGAAAGCCTGAGCTCTTGATCTAAATCCTGGGAATTAGGCAACACTTAGTACCCAATTCCTAGGGTTTTAGGAGGATTAATTCACATCATGTGATGTTCCCAGCACGGTGCTCTGTAACATACTTGTGTGCACATAGTACATGCTCAATAAACATTGCATTAATGATAAGTACATGTTATTTTCCAAATGCAGACTTAAACATTGCTGCCTTCTCTAGCCTCTGGAAACATTGAAGGGCCAGCAGACAATGCCATGGTTCAGGATGGGGATGGGTGGTCTTCACTTGGACCAAAGTGTCTGTGTTGTTTAAAAAGTGTTGGACATAAGGGACTCTGTGCTGTGCCTGCTTCCTCAAGCTGAGTACTACTATAGCATAGGAGGAGTAACAGCAGCATTAACTGGGAAGTTGTTAAACAAGCCATTTCACAGAGTCCCTCCAAACCTGCAAAATTGTAACCAAGATCATGTTCGACTCTTCACTGTTCAAAAGCCAAACTCAAGATCCAATAGTTGGTGGAAGGCAAAGCAATTTATTCAATGGCTAGTAACATGAGGAGATGGCCAGTGTCGTGGACTAATGTTGCAAAGACCATTTCAAGTTCCTCAGACTGACTGAAAGGTTTTTAAGGGGGCAAGGAGCTTGGGAGACTGTGCAGGAGCTGGCTGTGTGCAGGTCCCCATGTCTTGTTCCAATGGTTACCTTGAGTACTGGGCCATCTGGCGGTCTGGCTGATGTCGGCTAGACTGCAACAGAATTGAGGGCCAACTGCTCAGCATTTTCCCCCAGGGGGAGTTTGGCAGTCTTGGTTCTATAGTTAACACCTCAAGACTAGTTCCTGAAATTCTTAAGCAAGCACATAAACAGTCATTGTAAAAACATAGTGATTATTTGCTTCGAGATGGAGTGATGCCACTGTTACGGAATTTCATTAGAGTGGCCCTGAAGACCAAATGATTTCTATGCACATTTAAACTTGAGAGGCAATGTTTAGCCAAGTGGTTCTCAGCACAGGCTTCTAATTAGAATCACGTGGCCAGTTTGAAGAACCACCATCATCTGTGCCATCCTCGCAGATTCTATTGGTCTGGGTGGGAGCATCCATGTGGTTTCATTTAAGTGCCCCAGGTGATGCTAAGGTGAGACCGGGCTTAAGCATGAGGCCTCTCGGATCCATTCATGAATGTTGAGTTCAGCCGTTGTCCAGAGGGAAGTAACAGGGCCTGCTCTGCATGGGTTCGACAGGGGCAGGTCAGCACAGCCCATATTCCCATTGCTGTAGCAGAAACTGCTGGTGTCTGTGGCAGGGGAGGGCACCTGAGGGCAGGAAAAGAGAAACTCACACTTCTGGTCTCTATGTAGAAGCTCCATCCTGACTCTTGCCTGCGATGAGGAACAGGGAGGGGTAGATTTTTTCTGCACTTCGGGGTCCCTCTGCCCGTGGATGTGGTGGTAGCAGGTAAAGGAGTTGTGCTGATGCCTTTAGAGAAATATTACCAAGATGCAGGTGTAATATGTCCAGATAATCTCACCTGAGAAGAAAATCAAGAGGAGGAGGAGGAGGAAGAGGAAAAAAGGCTGGTTCTCAGGTAAATGTGCCCAGTTCAGGGGCTGTGTCGTTTTTCTCCTGGAATGCCATGTGCTTAGAACCTGCAAACCTTTACTTCTCTACTGTGATGTTCCTGCTAATGAGTTTGTTTCAACTGCTCTTGTCCTTTTCTTCTGATAATAGCCAAGAGACTCTGAAAAATCTTTCTCCCCTATATAGCAGAGTCTTATCTCCATTCTCTCCATCCAGGCGTCTTTTATGCTGTGAAAAATTCTCATCATAAGTTTATGACCTGCAATAT
>RJWJ010046337.1:0-11413 GCA_004363605.1 Indri indri | reverse complement strand
CTGTGTTCCTTTGCTCTGGTAGGAACCACAGTGAACAGTAGTTATCTGTAACTATTGCTGTTGTCAGACCAGTCTGATGGAGAGAAAAAAAGCAAAGTTGTGGAGAGTGGATGTCGGGGGTGATTGTAATCATGGGCCTTGGAAGATAAACAGGGTGAGAAAGGAAGGGAGGATGAGAAAGAGATTAGGGAGAGGGAAAAGGTGATAGGACAAAAGGAGTCAGGCTTCTGGTGGTGCTGGGAATTGTTGGAGTTAAGATTCAAGGTGGTAGATGCTAGAAATATAGAAGATGCTTGAAAATGAGATCACGGAGGGATAAAATGATTAAATCGAAAGATCTTGGATGTGACCATGGTAACGAGTGGCTAGCATCAATGACAAGGTCATTGGAAGTAAAGAAACCAAGGAACTAAGGGACTGGAATGTTGGAGAGGTCACCCATGTGGATATTGAGGTCCTCAAGAATTACTACAAGTGTTGGATTGATTCCGTGCTCACATATTCAAGGAAGAAAGAGGAGTGACCTGAAGTGTGTAGGTGACTACACCATGGAAGGATGGCAAAAGCAAAGGTACACTCTTATGGCACAGACATCACAGGGGCTGGGGGGAAGGCTAGAGGTGAGAGATGTAGAAGGAACAGTGAACTGATGGTCACAATGAGGAAAAAGGAGGATATTTATGCCATTTTTATTGTCAGTGGTATATGGGGTGTGAGACAAAAAAAAAAATATCCACTATTTAGAGTGATGCAAGGGTAGCATTCTTAAAGGATGGCCAGTAGAGCTCAAAGTTAAATATGGGTTGAGTAAATGAATGAATGAATTAATTAATGTATAAATAATAACTGTTATTATATTTATTTTAAACTTCCAATGAAAGACAGGATAAAGGAGATCAAAATAAATTCTTTCATTCAGGGAGCTCACAGGAGCTCTCAGTCTTATGTATAATGTCCCCAGACAATAATAATTCAATGTGGCAAATACACAGAGACATTTCTAGGTGTTATGGGAACACAGAAAAGGATCAGGTAACTCTTTCAGGGTGATTCCGTACCCTGGGATAGGGCAGGGAAGGTTTCTTAGAGAAAGGGATGGCTTAACAATAAGTAAATAATTGTTAGGAAGTCAGTTTAGCAGAGAAAACAGTATGGGTAATGTCTGAGAGGCAGGAGAGAGCATCCAGGGTACCAGGCCTAGCCTAAGACTTGCGGCTGCTTCTTTTACTAGTGCTGTATCAGGAGACACAGGCTCAGGATAAATCCCTTCATGTGTGTATATCTGCCTGTGTGCTTGTGTGAGTACCTGTGACAGTTTTTTCCATGGGACCCTTTCTCTTCTAAAACTGATACACCATATCAGAAATGTTTCTTTGTAAAGTAATTTTCTTCTTCCTGGAAGAGCATGGGTGTTGTTAGCTACCATGTCAAAGAGCAAGGTGGCATATTGAATTGTGCTGTGGTGCCACCAGTAGGTGTGCACTGCGTACGTGTGTGCTATCATTCTAAAAACAAAGGCACACACACATACTGGTGAGCCTTGCAGATTTCACTAAAACCCTTGTGAGTAGTGCTGTGATCGGAGGAAGAATGCACTACCCTATGAGCTCTTAAGGGACTGATTTATATCTTGTTCATCATTGTGTCCCCGGCACCTAACTCAGCATCTGGCATAGAAGACTTAAAAAAAAAAAAAAAAAGATGGTGTTTTATTTATTCAACCTTCACCAGTGAACCTAAGGAACAGAACATGTCAGAAATATCCAGTAATACTGTAATGGGATATAATAGTGCCAGCTTAGAGTACATTGTGCTTTGCAGATTTCAAGACTTTTGAATATACATTGACTTATTAGATCCCATAAAACAAAGCACTGAGATGATGCTTATCAACTTTACTGTGCTTTGTGCTTTACCTAGCACAAAAAAAGTCTCTAAATGACTAAGTGAGAGAATCAAGGGCACAAAAGAATACTTGGCAAAGCTGGGACTAGATTTCTGATTTCTGGTCCATGGTTCAGTACTAGACACAAGATCTGAAAAAGGCATTGTACTTTAGCAACAAGAAAGTCAGGCTAATTTGGGCTGCATCAGAGGGCTGGGTTGCCAATATGGGATAGTTGAGGAAAATGGACCTTGGAGTCGGGCACGACTGGGTCCAACTCTCAGCTTTGTTTACTTGAGTTGTGTGACCTTTGGCTAGTTACACCCTGTATATATAGTTACACTCCCTCTGTATAAAGACAGCGATTGTAACCAATGCATGAGGCTTTAACTTAAGGTTATGCAAGATAATATGTGTAGCGCCTGGCACAATAGTAGGCACTCAGAATTGGTAGGTACAATGTATTATTATTATCATTAGATGCATCATGTTTTGGTGTCAGTTTGTGACAGGGCTACAACAACTGGTGGGAACATGGTTTTTCTTATTGGTCAGAGACACACGGGGCACTTCCACACTCTATGCCTTGGCACAGTTAAGAATGTAGTTGGAGGAAAAGGATATTAAAATATAGAACATATTCTGTCTCCCTCTGGATTGTGTTGAGTCAGAGATGGGAAAGAGAAGTGTCAGGCAGGACTTGGGATGATGGGGACACTAATAATAATGACACTAAGCCAAAAGGTGCAAAGTCCCACCACGACACAATGGCCTAAGAGGGAATGTGATTGCAACATTCGAATGTTTATCAGGAAGGTGCGAGACATCCTGCCATACTCAGGGATGCTCCACACCACAAAGGCAACACTGAAATTAAGATTTATGAAGACTCTCATGGCTAAATGTGAGAATTCACAAGTGTCAGCTGAGGTGTCAAGTAGTAACACATGGCAAAGACTATTTTGTTCTGAAAGAGGTGCCTTGGGAAAGAGGTGTCACTTAAACATTTTTTTTTAGTTTAGTTCCCATCCCTCCTCTTATGGCCTTGAAAATAGACTATCAGTTAATGAGCATGGTCCTTACTGGATAAAAGAAATGTGTGGGGATAGCACTTCCCCAACCTTGTTTTATTTTCGATGACAAGAAGCTAATTGTTTTCGGATTCATTCTCTCTCCAAACTAAAATGTAAAGAAAGATCAGCAGAAGCAAGCAAGTGCAACTAAAACTGGAAAAGTAAGTAGAATTTGTCTAGTAATAATGGGGTATTTTCCACGGGGTAGAAAATTTATTCTGATTTCCCAGGACAGTAAGGAGAAATCAGTTTATAGACTCAGAATCATTGAATGGTAAGTTGCAAAGGACCCACAGATTATGAAGTCTATCCCCTTATTTCATAAATGCAAGGACTAAGGTCTTGAAAGTTTCAGTAACTTGGTTATCACTGAATTTACTGGGAAACATCAGAACAGGTACACTTAGGATGAGAAAACCTAAATATACACTTAGCCCCTACACTGACTTAGTCCATACTCACAAGCAAAGCTTTTGCAATAGGCAAGTTACTTGATTTCCCTGTATGAAAACAAAACATAGGGAGATGGTGTTTTGACATTACTTTTAACATATACAAAGAACCTATGCAAAATGGACTGTGTTCTTGGTTCCAAATGCATTATATAAATTCAAGTAGATATTCCTCTGCTGTCTGGGAAACCCTGGTGTGGTAAGTGCTCTAACAGTCATTGAACTGGAAGGATGCACCTATTTTACAGATTTGATAAGTGAGGCCCAGACAAACTAAGTAATTGTGGCACAGTTACATGGGGAGTAAATGGTACAGGGGCCCTGGGGCCTTTGGCTTCCTGCTGCAGAGTTCCTTGTATTCCATCTTGTGTTTCTATTTATACATAAGCAAACTAGAGTTGACAAAATGAGTTCCTCTCTATTTGCATGAGGCACTGAATTTCTAAAGAAAGTTTATTCACAGAAGTGTACATGGTTCTTTTTGGCAGCTGTCCATGACTGGTAGGCAGGTGCATTCCCAGGCCTCGGGCAGGCAGGTTGCCCCGCAGGTTCAGCAGAGCCCACTTTTTTGCCTTGTTACCCAGAGCCCAGTGGAGTCATCTTGAAGCCTGAGGCTAAAGCAAAAATGTTGCCTTTATTTAAAATTTTGATATGCTCATTGTGGGTTATTTTGCATTAATTTTTATTTTAAAAAATTACATTGAAATATTATTTGTCTTGACTACTGGGGTTGATTTTTGTTTGTTTGTTTGTTTTGTTTTTAGGACCTCCTTAAATTTTGTGCCCAGAGTTCTAGATGGGATAGAATTCCATATTTCTCTTGACTTGCTGTAGTCTCTGGTTTCATTGAGTCAAAATTCAGATAAGAATGGGTCCATTCCACCCATTTTCCAGATGAATCTAACCTCACATACAGATTCAATTTGTGTTAGGAAATGTACTTGTGGAGCCATTTACACAGGCAGGAGTTTTTTGTGTCTTTTTCTCTGATATGTCTATACATCTTAGTACATTTAGTTTGTAGAAGCACAATTAATATTCATTGGACAAATAAATAAATGCAGCAAAAATCTACAGTTCTTAGTGTTTATGACCTGATTATGTTTTATCTAAGTTCCCTCCAACAGAGTCTCCTAGGCCCATAACCAATTTCTGGCAGTTCTTTGAGAATTGAGCTCTCCATCTTGCCTGGCCACTAGAGTATTCTAAATAGAGAAAGAGAACAATGTGATTTTCAAACAAGCCACTATTAATGTTAGTTTTTTTTAAAAAAAATTTCAGAATACTTTGGGGGTACATTTTGCTTACATAAATTGCCTTTGCACTGACCAAGCCAGAGCTACAAGTGTGCCCATCCCCCAGACAGTGCGCTCCTCACCCATTGGTTGTGAACTTACCCGCCCCCTTCAAGCCCCTCCCACCTTCCCAGCACCTGATGAATATTCCTTCCATGTGTGCACCTAAGTGTTGATCAGTTAGTACCAATTTGATGGTATTAATGTTAGGTTTTAGCTGAAGAACAGCTCAAATGTTTTTGTAACTGTTTTCTGATATTTTCACTTTTTAATCATTCTTAAACTTCATAATATTTTATTTTTGGTCCATGGCGTTTTTTTTTCCCCTATCATCTCAGGCTTATCTCAGAAACAATTTAGGGTCTCTCGTTACTAGTACTTCCACAGGTAGGTTCATGTGTCACCGCTTGTTCACTTGGTCACCTTTCCCCACGTTTCTGGATGTAGAATTCCTCATTTGTCATCTGGCAAAAAATAATAGTCCCCACAAACAGCTTGGTAACTATTATTAATAAATAAGAATGCATTGGAATGAACTTTGGAAGTGGTAAAGAGAACACAAATATAAGAGTGTATAATTATTAATTCTATGCAATAGCAAAAACTTCAGATTTGTACTTAAATAAATCAGGGGTCAAAAAGAGAAAAGACATGACTATATGTTCCAAATTATTGAATTATATTCATAGCCTTTCTGGACTGATATTGGGATCAATGGCCTGTTCTTTCTTACATTGACTGAGCTAGAAAGAAGCTTCATGCTCCTAAGAGATGTCTTATGGGAATAACTTCATGGGGTTGGGGAGGGGGAATCTGACTCTTAGTCTCACATCCACATCCAGCATCCTCAGAACCTGAGGCTGGAGATTTCCCCTCCATTGTTGAAAGTAGCAAATGCCACCAAGAATCCCCAAATCATGCTGTGATCTTTCCATCTCCTACATTATCACCAACAGTAAATATTCTGCAGTGGGATTATAGCTGACAGTTCAGGTGATGATTTGCCAAGCAGCAAAGTTTCCTACCTTGTTCTTCTGGGGTTCTCTTGGATCCTGCAAGGCTAACAGGAAGGTAATCTTGTTTGTTTTCTTTCCCCTTTCTGTAATGCTGGCAGATGAAACTTGAAAGCGGGCAAGAAGCAAAAATCTAGAGAGGCAGAAGCTCTCATTTTCACATAGGAGTTTTTCTTCCAGCCAGGCTGATTTTTCATTTGCAGGGTACGTCATAGACCTGAGGATCTCAGAATAGAGCGTATTTTTCTGGATGCCTTAAAGATTGCTCATGGGTAAGGCAGCAGTTGTGGAAGCTGGGAATTGGGGGGTCTTAGGATGTAGTAGGCCTTAGAAATGTGCCCCAGGGCACTGGATTGGCTTTTGGGTCTGAATAAGATAAAAACCCAGCCCTTTAATGATCATCTACTTTCAGGCCCATTATGGCTTCCCATGTTAACTCAAGTGACATTCCTCAAGGGCGTTGGTCTGCAGTCACTCTGCTCTGCCCGGTTATCACACGAAGATTGGGAGGATGGATTATATAACAGGTCTTATTATTATTCCCACTCTACAGCTGCAGCTACTATGGCACAGCAAGGTCAATTGCCTTGTCCAAGACCCTGAAGTCAGTAAACAGCAGAGCCATATTTCGAAGGAAGGCAGTTAGGCTCCAGGGTCTATGCATTTACTCAAATTTCTTCAAATAAAGAATAGGTGTGTGTGTGTGTGTGTGTGTGTGTGTGTGTGTGTGTGTGTGTGAGAGAGAGAGAGAGAGAGAGAGAGAGAGAGAGAGAGAGATTTTTTTCTAGGTTTATAGTTGTTCTCAGTAAGGGTTTGGTCTTACAGTCTACTCTATCATAGCTGGAAATAGAAATTTCTTGTGATGTGATTTTACAAGTGTTTTTAACTGTGTAGCTGCCATTGTTAATACCTTTATGTATTTATTTTGATCCTGGTCTTCCAGCTTTCCTGTTCATTTTGTGAGTTCCTCAATATTCTTTCTATGCATTGCTAAATCAGGAAGATTTGGTTTTGGTTTCTTGTACTTAAAAGCCATGATTGATGTGAAATATTATAGAGATTAAGAAAGGTAATACTCTTTTGAAATTAATTTCTGGAATACGAGACATGTGATGAGGGCTTCGTTTTTCTGAATTTGGAGGCAGTATAGTACTTAATATAAAGACTTTCAAGACTAGACTGCTTGGATTTGAGAATTTGATTCCAGACTGTGCCGTGTATTAGCTGTGTGACTTAGGCAAGAGAGGTGATGTATCTGTGTCAGTTTCCTTTTCTTAAGATAGGGATATTGATAGCATTTATTTCATATCATAGTCTCTGAGAATTAGATGATATCTTAGGGTTCTCCAGAGAAACAGAACCAATAGGACATACACACACACACACACAGAGACACATACACACATACATATATAAGTGTATATCTATGTATTCTATAGATACATAGTTGCATAGATAAACAGATAGATATTTATTATGGGAATTGGCTCACATAATTATGGAAGCCAGGAAGTCCCAAGATCTGCCATCTGCAAGGGGGAGAACCAGGAAAGCAGTGGTATAATGCAGTCTGAGTCCAAAGGCCTGAGAACTGAGTGGAAGAAGGGGAGGGCATGTTCCGGGCCTGAGTCTCAAGGCCTGAGAACCAGGAGCTCTTATGTCTGAAGGCAGAAGATGCATGTCCCAGCTCAGAGAGAGTGAGAGTCAATTTTCTCTTCCTCCACCTTTTTCTTCTGCTTGCTCCCTCAACAGATTGGATGTAGCCTACTCACCAGCAATCTTCTTTACTCAGTCTAATGATTCAAATGCTATTCTCTTCCAGAAACACCCTCCCAGACACACCTAGTAGTAATAATGTTTTACCAGCTGTCTCGGCATCCCTTAGCTCAGTCAAGTTGACGAATAAAATTAACTATCACAGATGAGACTATTTAATCACCACTTAGAATATATATGATCTGGCACTTAGTAACTACAATATAGGCATTAACTACTATTATTTAAAGCTCAGGAATTTTTATTATTTTTAAAGATAACTAACATGCATTGGCTATTTACTAGGTAGAAATCATGGTGCTAATCATGCTACACGTGCTCATAACAATCTTATAGGAAGCTATCATTAGCCAATTTTATAAAGAGAGACTCAAAAAGTTCAAAGATATTTCCTAGAATCTCACGAACAGTAATTGGCAAATTTAGTATTTTCACCTAGTTGCCAATCTCTTTACACTTCATGAAACCTCTTTTGGGAAGGAGACAGGCAGGTCCTTTGCCTGGGTCATACATACTTAGAGCACTCTCCATTTGTACACTTTCTGCTGATGAGACTAGGCAGTCCTTCTCACCATTCTGTGACTAAACTCCTTCCACCTGCCCTAGGTCTGTGACATCTCCAGTGATCCCTTACACAAGTTGAGTTTAATCTCTCTGATGTCCTCATGAAAAGGGAAGGGACCTTTATTGAAGCTGTACTTTGTGCTAGACACTGCTCTAAGCAGTTTGCATAAATATTTAGGCTGCAAGCAACCCTGGGATGTACAGACAGCTATATTCATTTTGACCTAGGAAACTTGGATTCTTAGAGGTTATGAAATTTGCTCAAGGTCACACAGTTATCCAGAAGTGTAGTCAGGATTGGAAACCAGGCTTGTGTGACTCTAAAGCAGGGGTCCCCAACCTATGGTGAGTTGTATAATTATTTCATTATGTATTAAAAGGTAGTAATGAGAGAAATAAAGTGCACAATAAATGTAATGCACTTGAATCATCTCCAAACCATCTTCTCCACTCCCCCGGTCCGTGGGAAAATTGTCTTCCATGAAAATGACCCCTCATGCCAAAAAGGTTGGGGACCGCTGCTCTGAAGTATATATTTCTGATGTAATACGACCTTTAGTGGGGTCTTCCAATAAGAGAGATGACTGGAGTGGTAATGAAATCGTAATTCCAGTTGTAGGCAGAGGTATAGCATGATGGATTTTGTGCAGTTTATGACAGGGAGTGACAAGGAGATCTTCAGTCAGAAAAGATGCAGAGACTAGGAACTATTGTATGAAGAGGTGATGAGTAAGAAGATTTCGGTGAGTCAAGAGAGGTGTGAGCCGTGCCTCAGGTCTGTAAGAGGGGGAGGGTGAGTGACGAAGGAAAGCTATGTAAAAATGTGGGTGCTGCATCCTTGCTGCTGCTTATCCTGCCTGCTCAGAGCCACAGCGGGCAAGACCTCTGCCATGGAGTCCGTGTTGCTATTGGTTCCTTTGCTCGTCTAGCGTAACAAAGTAAGGAAGTTGCCTCAGGAGCAATGGGGCAGAGACGACACTGGCTTTTCTCCAGTGGGGCCAGGCAGCTCTTTCACCCTGGCCGCCTCTGTAGTTTTCTGTTGTTCTGAGGTTGGTCCTCTGCAGACAAACCAAAAACCAGACAAAATATCAAGGCTTTTCTTCACATTTCTGCCGTTGCTCCCTGAACGAGCTGCTGGAGCACATGCTCTAGAGCGTGTGAATAAAAACTAAGGGTACAGGAGAGAAACCGTAGTCTACCCTCCTGCCCCTCACCCCCAGCTCAGGATGTGTTTTCATCCACATTTCCATTTTCTTTTGTGCCCATGCCTGGATATATTTGTGGACATCGTACTCGATGTGAAATAAGGACATAGTTCCTTGGCTTACAATTATATTAAAGTAGTTTCACACACACACGACTTTAAATAAACACACACACACACACACACACACACACACACACACACACACACACTAATGCTGAGTGGGCAGATTTAAAAGGAAAATGCACACATAAATATTGAAAAGCATTAGGACGCTTTTTATATATATACACATGTATCACCCCTCTCCTCCGTTTCCTCTCCATCTACTGCTACGGAACCTTTTACTGCTACCTTCTATTTTTATCTCTTTTGACATAGAGATCAGGTTTGTGTGTGTGTGTATATATATTTCTTTCTACAAAGCAATATATACACACACACACCATTTGTGTATTTGCCTCTTTGGGTCTCTTTTGAATGTCTTATTTTGTCAAATGGGGGTACATTTTTAAAAATGTGCAAAAGTGCTTGACACAAATGTGCTACATTTTAAAATGTAAATAAGCTCGACCCATAGCCTGGCATGTGGTAGGTGCTCTGTAAACAATAGCAGGGTGCCCTACCTCACAGATATTGCTGCTAGAATTTCAATGAAAGAGAGATGATAGATGACTTTTATGCTTCATTTTGCTTTGATTCTCATTGTTTATTCATTTAATTGTACAGCAAATACCCAAGGAGTGGCTAGCATGTGCTTTGTGCTGTGCTTGGCAATAAGGATACAAACATTACTGTGATAAGGTCTATGACCTCAAAGAGCTCAGAATATCAGGGGAGATAAATATTAGTTATGAACAGATAAAATGTATTGAATCTTATGTTATGCTAGATACTCTGCTTAGAGTATTTTTATATCATCTATTTAATTCACATAACTTTATGAGTGGGCTCCAATATCAATTTTTTACAGATAGAGAAACTGAGACTTAAAGAGCTTGCATCGCTTGCCCAAGGCCACTAAAATGATAAGTGATGTTCCTGGCATCCAAGGCCATGTCCATGTAACATCACAGCTAATATGCTTGCTTGTATTTTGAAAGCATCTGGCTCTTTTAATAACCATATACTACACCAATTCATCCATTATTCTTTTTTATGTTCATGTAAAACTGGGCACTGCCTCCATAGGGAATAAGTACATAATAGGGGTGTGTGTTGGAAGGTACGAGCAGGCCTATAACATTGATGTGTGGCTTCCAGACATGCTATGGGTATCATTTGAGCATTTTTAACTCCCTCCAGTCTTTTGTTTTTTTTTTTATCATCTCTAAACTTCCTGGCTCAACAAAGTGTCACACATTTGAAACCATCATATATTATATTTGATCATTGGTCATGTCTGATATACATATTTGCTTCTCAGTTACAATGCAAGTTCTCTGGAGGCAAGGATCATAGCTTGTAACACTTCCCCTGTATCTTCTTCCTTGTAATATTGACTGGGCATTTGTATGCCCTGTCCTGTGCTGGGCACTATGCGTAGAAGACACTGTGTTTGTGACACATGCCTTGTCTTCAATTTGCTGATAGAGAAGACAGACATACAGAATATGATCGAAGCCATGTGCTAAATGGTGCAGGAAGGAGAAACAAGGCATAATTTTAGGGGCTTATGGAATGAAGTGGGAAGGTTTCTGAGGACATAGTGAAGGCTTGCAAAGTTTTATGGTGGAGATGGTATTTGAGTAGGCCCTGATCAGGTGAATAGGATTTTGCTGAGTAGAGGAAGAGCCCGTGAGATTTCCAGGCAAAGGAGGTGATGTTCCTTTTTTCAATGATGATGTTCCTTTGTTCATTGGTGACTTATTCCAAGTGCCTTAGATAAATTATTTCTAGTTATCACAACATCTCTGCAAAGTAAAGTTATTTTAAAATAACTATTTAGCAGACATGAAAACTGAGGTTTCAAAAGTCTATCAAAGTACCTGTAATATTTCAGCTTGTGAGAATATGAGCCAGACTCAAAAGCCAGCTTCTTCCCACTACAACCACACTGTCCAGGAAGAATGAGCCTTGAATCCCTCTTAATAGAGCTGCAATAGGTCACATTTCAGGGAGAATGAGATCTGGGAGAATGAGCACAGCTGA
>RJWJ010046336.1:0-11395 GCA_004363605.1 Indri indri | reverse complement strand
GTTTGCTCTCTGACCTCCTTTTATTTTCTGCAGAGCACCCACCATGGCCTCAGTTTACCTAAGGCCTGTAGGTATGCATCATCATCACCATGGTATCCTCAGGGCCCTTCTAGAATAATCCCTGGCACAGGGCGGGTGCTCAACAAATATTTGTTGAATGAGTGAATAAATCCCATCAGTCCTCAACCCACATACCCCCCCGCCCCTGCAACACACATACTCACACACACACACTCCAAGGACAGGAGACGACACCTCCGCTGGGCAGGCCTCCAGACCACACACCCTAACTCTCAGGGTGCCCCCCAAGTCCAGAGCCCAGAAGCCCCCCAGGCGGGGCAGGTCAGCAGCAGAGCTGAGGAATTCAGCCTCTGGCCTCCTGACTCTCAATCAGCTTCTGGGAGTGGGGCTGGGCTCCTGGTGGTCCCGGATTTCAGACCCAAGACGGACTGAGAAGGGTGTCAGGATGAGGGGGAGATGCACCCAGTCCCTGGGTTACCCCACTCTGTGCTTGGACCCATGTGTCAAGGTGGGAGGCAGATCCCAGCCGGAAGCCAGGAAGCCCCCCAGGGGTGCCCACCCCACATCGCAGGCGGGGGCCAAGGTGGCTTCCATTTCCACACTGGCCAACCCTCGGGCAGGCCCTCCAGTGCCAGGCCTCCAGGATCCGCAGCGGCCCCCCTGCTGAGCACTTCTTGGCCCCAAGGGCCCGCAATGAAGAAGCTGACCTGCTCACCACCACCATCCCACACCAAGCCGTTCCCACCTCGATGCCTTGGTTCTTGCCATTCCCTCTGCCTGGAATGTTCTGCCAGCTCTTTGCATGTGAGGTTCTTCTAACGGTAAAGGTCTCCTTTGCGCAAACATCACTTCCTCAGAGGGACACACCTGATCACCCCCACTGTCTCTCTCTCACCTTATCCTGTTTCATTACCTTTGCCTTATGTTTTACTCTCTGAAATCATCTTATTTATTTCCTTTCTTTTGTTTTACCTGCCTGCCCCACCAGACTCTAAACCCCATTAGGCAGGACCTTGTACGCCCTGTCCATACGTTGCATCCCTAGTCAGCTGATCTACTGCAGTGGCTCAGTAAGTTATTGATGAATGAATGAATGAATGAATGTGTGGATGATTCCACCACCAAGGGACCCCCTAAATGGTATTTCTCTCTGAGGCCCCAGTACTAACCCAGGCACACAGTACAAGGCATAGAACAGACACAAAGTGCTGTTGAGTGAATGAGCTTTCTTGTTTGCAGGGCCGCAGTTTCCACATCTGTAAAATAATGCATTGGGTCTAGTTAATGCTCTTCAAACCAAGTGGCTGGAAACGTCCGTCCGTAAGGGGTTCCCACCTGCCGCTCTGCCGCTGTGGGTTTCAAATAAGCAAATGAGCAAGCTCAAGACAAGGCGGCGAGTTTTCACGAAGGCAAGTGTCTTCACTGCAGAGCCCTGTCCTTCCTGTTTGGGGGATGGCAAGGGTAGCAAATATGGTTTCGTCTATGAAAATAATGGTGATAGGAGCTGATAGTCGTCTTTTAAAAAAACAAATCCTTAGTCTGCAACAGGAAGAGGTTGGCAACCAGATGCACATGTCAATCCTGACTTTTTTAAAAACAATTTATTGGTAAAGGAAATGAAGTCTGGGAACCTCCACCCTGGTGCTCTGCAGAGATGCCACAAACAATGAGGCATTTTCCACCAAACAATGAAGAATTAAACCGCCTGAGGACTCCTTTTTTGCTTTTGTCTGTTTTCTATTTTGGGTTTCCTTTGAAAGAGTGGTTTTGCTGCTTTATAAAGTTTGACGATCCCCAAAGAGGCAGCCATTCCCAGGGTCTCTGTGCCCTTGATTTTATTGTCATATCCCAGCCCCGCATCACTCAGACTTTCCTCCAGGGCTGGGCATGGTTGGATCCAAGGTTGCCAAGGACCCCGGAGGGCTCTGCCCAGCTCAGCGTGGCCCTCCGTGGTGGTCTGACAGTGGCCACTGCCCTCGGGCCCTCTCCATGCAGGGCTTTATGCGTCTTGCAAAATTACAGCAAGGTGTATTGTTGTCATGCATGCAGCTGGGGCCCTGGCGCTGACAGTAATTGTACTATCCCCATTTTTAACCTCATTCAGAGAGACCAAGTGCCTTGTTCAAGGTCACACAGCAAGGAGAGGCACAAAGCCAGTTCTTAGAGGTCTTTCTCCCAGCAGCACCTGCTGGGTGGAAATTTCAAGAGCCCTTTGGCAGCCACTCTCGGACGTGAGAAAAGGTTAAGCCTGTCTCCAATGTACTCACCCTGTGCTCACAACTACCATGCCTTGAGCACTTGGACTGCACCAGGCACTTTATGTACATTATCTTAACCCCACACGTGCAAGCAGGTATCATGCCTCACGCTTTCCCCCTGTGGAAACTGAGGCTCAGAGAAGTTCCATGACTATGCAGTAAGCCAGGATACGGGCCCACATCTGCTCAGCTTAAAGTGCACCCTCTCCTTTGTGTCTGTCCCCACGTGGGTTCCTGCACACAGGGTGTTCACTGGCCTTCCTCTGCTCAGGGTCATCTCTCTAGAAGCAGCTTGGCCGGGCGCCTGTCCTGCAGGAGAGGGAAGTGCCAGGCTGCTGAGGCCGGGAGCAGACTGGCAGGGCTGCGGGAACCCAGGCCGCGCATTCCCTGGGAGAGCGAGCGTGGCCAGCAGGCTGCTGCAAGGTGAAGGGTGGGGGCCCTCAGAAAGGGCGGGCCTAGTGTCGAGGAGCTGCACAGGGACACAGGGCTGTGCTCCCTCACTCAACAAACTGCACACACAGTCTTAATTTCTGTCCCGAGGGAAAATAAGCAATAGCGCTCTTTGTGTGTGCGCGCACGTGTGTGTGTGTGTGTGTGTGTGTGTGTGTGTGTGTGTGTGTGTGCACAGGTGCACTGACCCCCATCCTAACGTTCCCAGGCACCCTAGGGGCCCCGCTGGTGCCAACAGCAGCAGCGTCACAGGCTGGGGCTGCCCTTGGAATCCCCTCTCCCTCCCTCACACACCCCTTTGGCTGAGAACGCACCAGCCTCTCCTTGGGCCCAGTGAAGCTTTGTCACAGACCTGGCCTGGCATCCCTTGGGGGTGGGGGTGGCCGGCAGGCACTGGGAATGCCAGCCCTGCAGTCTCCACCAGCAAACTTCTATTCGTCCTCTAGGAACCAGAGTGGGGGCCGCTCTCTATGAAGATGGGTCCACACCCCCCACCAGTTTGCTGCTCCCACCCCTGTGTTCCAGCAGCACATGGCACCCGCTCTGTGGCTCTATTTGCCAACCCCACTGGCCTGCCCTCCATGAGAGCAGGGAGTCCCTTAGTTTAACGGCAGGATCTCTCATACATCAGACCCAGAAGGTGCCCATAGCAGGAAGGGAGGGAGGAAAGGGCAAGTGACAACAACAGAACCGAGCCCCTAACATGCACCAGGTGCCTGGCTAAGCACATTACAAGCTTGAACTCATGTCATCATTACTGTAACCCCATATGGGAACTGAGGCCCAGAGAGGTTAAGTCCTTTGTCCAAGGTCACACAGCCAGGAAGTGGCTAGGCTGAGGTTTGCCAGGCCTGTGGATAGGCAAAGTCCGTTCTCTTTGCCCCGGTTAGGCCTGCCTGGCTGTGGAAGACAGAAGACGCCCTCAGCTTGGAGGCCCGCCGGTGGAGGTCGGGGAGCCTTGTTTGATTACTCGCTGAGAGAGACCAAAGAGGGAAACTAGGGAGCCCGTTTCCACCAGGTGCAGCATGGAGGGTAGGCCAATGGCAGGCAACACAGAGTGTCCTGGCCACTCACGAGTAACTGGGACAGCTGTCGTCCTGGGAGGTGAGCTGCCCGCCCTGCTCTCCTGGGGACCCCGTTTCACCGTACAGCCCTCGTCATTGAGGAGCTCGTCGGCACATCAAAAAAGTGCTGTTGCTAACTCACTGAACAAACACTTGCAGAATCCCGACTGCACCCTCAGAGCTAAAGAAAATGGTACCCGCCATCGAGGAGTTTATCACTAGGAGACCAATTGTGCTCACACTTCTGATTCTCTTTACAAGGCTAGGTGTAGAGTGTGCCTTTCTCTCCCTCTCTCTCCTCACATCCTCTGAATGGTGCTGAGTGTCTAATGAAGGTAGTGAAAAAAAACAACAAAACCCAAAACATCAGATTATGTCAATAAACATCAACAGAGATGCACTCTCCCAGTTGGACAAGCACCAACAGCAAAGCCGTGGCTACCGTGTGAAAAACCGTAGGGGTGTATGTGTGTGTGTATCTGAGCGTGTACGCGTGTTTAAATCTCCAATTACTGACCAGGGATGTGGAAGCATTTCAACCATCTTTGTGGAACAGGAAGCCTGTTAATATTTGGGATGAGACAGGTATTAACCAAATTCTTTAACTATAAATGTCTGTTGGTTAAGTCGTATTAAGAAATGACAGTACAGCATGCATCTGCCTGTTCTTTTAAAATCGAAGGAAAGCGGCATAACCCCTGCAAAATTGAAAACAGGTACTCAAACACAGCAGCACTATTCACAACAGTGAAAAGATGGAAACAACTCAAATATGCACCAACAGATGAATGAATAAACAAACGGTGGTGTATACGTACAATAGGGTATTATTCGGCCACAAAAGGGAATGAAGCTCTGATGCTCGTGACAACATGAACCTCTAAAAGCTCAGGCTGAGTGACAGCAGCGAGAACAGGTCGATCGCGGAGGGAAGGACGGCAAACCAGGAGGTGCCAGGGCTGGGGGAGGAGGAGAACTGGGAGAAACAGCTGACGGGGAAAAGGTTTTGCTCCGGAGTGACAGAAACGTTTTGGAACTAGACAGAGGTGGTGCTTGCACATCTGTGAGTGAACTAAATGCTACTGAATGTTATGAGAATTACTGCAAAATGTTTAATTTTATGTTATGTAAATTTCACTTCAATAAATTATTTTTCGAAACAAGGAAAAATGATTTCACGAAAGCCTTGAGTTCTCCCAGTGACCTGAAGACGACTCTGGGTGACGCACCGGTTTACGAGTCGGGAGGCCTGGGTCTGCTCTGGCTCTATCACTTTCTAACCCTGTGACCTAACTGGGGCAATCAATTTTGTGCTCTCAGCCTCAGTTTCCCCCTCTGTCAAATGGGGCCTCACCAGGCCATGCAAGGACCCAGTGGATACTAGACAAGAAAATGGTTTTGAAAGTACAAGATGCATGAAGCTAACATTTATTTTATTTTTTAAATCAGATTCACTAGTCAACAGATGAGCTGACTTTACTGAGGACACATGGGCCAGTTACTGTGCAGAATACTTTTCACTGTGTATCTCACTTAATTCTCGTAACAAACCCATTTTACAGAAGAGGACCCTGAGGTTTCAAGAAAAACAGTGGTACGGCCAGATCTCAAGCTCACGCTGCTCTCAACCATAATGCCACGCTGCCTTTCCCATGCATGCGTATTACTGTGGTTCAGAAGAGTTAGCCGCATCTTCGATAAATGTGCCAAGCACCGACCCCCGCAAGGTTCAGGGACCCACCTCAGCTCCATAGTAACATTCAGCATTAAGCAAGACGCTGGGTCATTCTGCTCCTGTCCCACCAACCCGTCACGTCTATGGATCTGTGACTCTGTTTCTCAAATGGATTCTTCCTGATTCTTGGGCACCTGCTGATGTGAATTTCTCTGAAAATGAACTTCAAATTTGCATCCTTTTGTTTCAAGAACATTATTGAACAGTCTCCTTGTGCCCATGCTGGGTCCTGGGGATACAGAATTGAGTAAGATTGTGGCCTGGCTTCAGAGAACTCAGAGATAACTGGGAAAATACAGGAGTACTCTCCAGTGACATAAACTCAGGGACGGCCATCTGCGCAGTGAATGATGGGTGTGTGTCAAAGGAAGGCCTGGGAAACTCGGGATGGCATAGCGTTTAGAAAGCAGACTCTGATTCTAGTCTGCTTCTTGCACAGAGCTGTGTGGCCTTGGGAAGTCACCTAACCTCTCTGCGCCTCGTTCGTAAGATGTCAATTGTACCTGCATCAACGGCTGTGCTGAGGATTAAGTAATTAAGGACATGAGAAGTGCTGACAGCAAGGTCTGACACACGGTAATGGCTACATAATTAGTGTTCGCTCTTACTATTGCCATGATTTCCGCGTGCGCGTCGGCCTGGGAGGGAGTGACGGTGAGAAGTTCGAGGGAGACGCTTGGGGAACGGGGATAGATCCAAATACCAAACTGACGCAGGCCTGTTTTCAAGTGGAAATGCGAGTCTTGTATGCACAAGGGCGATGAGCAGTTATCACAAACCATGGGGTGGGAGCCGGAACCCAGGAGATTGTCCACAAACCCAGACCCGCCGGGAAACGAGAACTTCAATTTCCAAGAAGTGCCAAATTATATCCTCCTGGCGCAGCTGCCAGACCCCAGGGAGTAACTTGGTGTTCAAATTGCTTTCTAATCCCCTGAGATTCCATCTCCCTTCCCAGCCCCCTGCCCCCGTGGTTCCTAGAGGAAGTATTTCGACAATGTCCCTCACTCCTACGCCGGAAAGAAAAGCCACGGACCAGAAGGTGATCCCAGGGTCTCCTCCCTAGAAACACAGGTGCGATGAGCAGAAGCCTGTGGATGCCTTCACCTAGGGGGTGGATAAAGAGGCTGCTCTTTACGCAGCTATAGAATTTTCTGGTGAATTTCCCGTCTCTCCTCCCATACTGGGTCTGTCCATCATCACAGCTGTGCTCTGAATCCAGTTCGGAAACACCCACCCCTAGGGTGGCAGGGGCAAGGTGCTGGAGGAAGATGGCGAAGGTTTCCAGTCCTTCTTCCACTTCTTCCAGCTGTGTGACCTTGGCTGAGTTACTTCACCTCTCTGAGCCTCAGTGCCTTCATCTGTAAAACGAGACGAATATCACTTCCCTCATGAGGTTGTTGCAGGAACAATAAACATCCCTGTGAAGCATCTGGTATATAATAGGAGCTTTAAAGAAATCAAACCAAAGCTTCCTGAACTACTCAAACAGTATTTCCTCCTGGGACCACACCCCAGGGACCAGCTTCTAGAGGATCCTCCAGCTCAGAGCTCCGGAACCCAGCCAGCCCCACACGGTCCCCTCCCTTGAGCAGCTGGGGTGTGTGTCTGTCTTCCTGTCCCACGGGAGGCTCCTCTCTGACAGCCACATGCAGCCCACGCCAGCTCTCCCTGCACCCGGTGCTCCACAGGGATGCTCAGCCGGGCCACAGAGGCTCTCTCCACCCCATTTTACAGATAGGGAAACTGATGTTCGAGGGCAGTAAGTGACTCGTTGGAGGTTACCAGGCCAGCAGGCAGTGCAGCAGAGATTCAAACCTAGGTATGGTTGGCAAACTCTCTAATCCACTCAACCAGTGTTCCCAAAATCCAAGTCGCACCATAACCCCCTCAGGGTTTTTGCAATATCCACACCCACTGCATACTATCTTCATTCATTTGACCTTATCTGCATCCCACCTGTACCACATTTTTTTATGTTTACTTCATTGTATGTATTTTTTTTTTAGAGATGGGGGGTCTCACTATGTTGCCCAGTCTAGACTGGAATTCCTGGGCTCAAGCAATCTTCCTGTCTCAGACTCCCAAGTAGCTGGGACTACAGGAATGTACCACTGTGCTCAGCTCGTACTATTCTTTACTGAATCTTTTTCTTTCAAACAACTTAAAATCAACTCATTTTTAAATGTTACCCTTGTCTTAAGCAACACTATTCAGGACACCATGGATTTGATGTGCTAAATATACTTTATCAAACACTCATTCAGATAACTATATAACCATTAAAATAAAAAGTATTCCAGGTCATGTGAGTTCCACCTAAAATTGTCTGACATACCACATGCCGCTGATTGCTAATGTGCTTCCTCCCTGCTCTGGAGGTGCTGAAGGAACTAGCTGGAAAAGTTACATTTGATTTCTGTCTGCCAAGGACTTCTTAGATTATTCAACCAACATTCCAACAATTGTTGGAGAGAGTCTCCGGAATCAGAAAATGTTCTTTCAGCCCCAAGACAAGTTAGACAGATTTTTATAGTGGAACAAGCGACATTAAAAGTATAGCTTTCACAATTTTCTTTACATGTTCAAGTAAGTTTGAGGTTGCCTAATGCAAACACTATAAGCGTTGCTGGTAAGTGGCTACATTTTTTGGAAAGAGCTCTGGCTTCTTGGAACCACCCCTCCCATTCTAACAGGCCTGGGACACGTTTAGCTGAAGTTGGTGTGCTGCGAATGAGGCTGGCAAGTGTCTCCCTCATCTCTGTAAGCCCCTTTCCCCAGCACTCTGCACCCAATAGGTACTTAATCATTGTCTATGAACTATGTTAGCTTTGACCTCATAAAGTACAATGCCTTAAAAGAGTACTGGGTTGCATAGTGCCCTCCCAAAATTCATGTTTGCCAAACGTGGCCTTACTTAGAAAGAGAGTCTTTGCAGATGTAGTTAGTGAGGAGGAGGTCGTACTGATTATGGGTTGGCCCTAAATCCAGTGCCCGTGTCTTTGCAAGAGGAGAAGACACCGAGAGACAGACACAGAGAGGGAAGACAGCGATGCAGCTACAAGCCGAGCAGCACCAGGAATTGCTGACAACCAGCACGAGCTGGAAGAGGGGAGGAAAGATTCTGTCTGGAGCCTTCAGAGGGAGCCTGGCCCCATCAACACCTTCATTTTGGACATGTAGCCTCCAGAACTGTTTTAAGCCACCCGGTTTGTGGCAATTGGCCACGGTACCCCTGGCAAGTGAATATGGAAGGAAATATGGAAACCCAGAGACATGGGGTGACTGAGCTGAGGTCCCGCCCATAAGTTAATGTCAGGACTGGGACTAGAGCTCAACCTGCCTGGTCTGGGGGCCTCATTCTCACCTTGAAAGGACAGGAGCTTCCTGGAGACGGGCAGCCAGAACCCGTGGTAGGCGCCGGGATCCCTCCCACCCACCAAACCTTCCCAGGTTGACCAACACTGGGACGATCCCCGAGACTACACAGTGCATGCCTCCGTGCGAGCAGATTTTTTTTTTTTTTTTCTGTATCACAAAGAGCTGTGAAGGGTGGCTAGACATGCCACCTGTCATTGGCCAAGTCTCTCTGTGTGTCCTCCCTGGCTTTCTGGACAGATGCTCACATCTACCGCTCCCACTCAGAGCACCTCTTCTCTCTCTGCCAGGGAGCCTCAGACACTGATCAGACCCAGGCTTTATGGAAAGTGATAACCAGCTCTGCTTCTGGGCGGTGTCCAACGCCACCGAGCCTGCCCACGGGTAAGAGGACCCACTCCCACTAGCGAGGTGGCGGTCCATGCCGTGACTCCTAACTCCCCACCCCCCAGGCGGCCGAGGTTTCACCGCTAAATGCAGCCGACCAGAAAAAGGTCTATTATTTCTCTATAAACTGACTCCCTCCCCTGCGACCTCCCCAGGCCCTCGCCCTCCCCAGGGGACTGGGTTTCCCCGCTGGCTGCACTTCAACAGCCCATTCTGTTTTTATAGTGCTACCTCCATCCCAGAAATCATTAGCGGGTGGGGGATGGAGAGGGGCTTTCTCCTCTTCCTCCTCACCCCATGCCCCCCACCCCTCCTCCCCAGAAATGCAATCCAGTTGTTGTTTTAGGCTGGGGTTTGTAAAAGCCTTTGGACTTGAAAGAAAAATGTAGATCCAGACCTTAAAGACAAACACACCACTGCGAGCACAGCAGCCACCAGAGGGGAGCTCTGAAACCCCCGCCCGCGAAGAATCACTCACCCACTGCTCACCGGTCCGCGACTGCAGTTGAGTGGCTTCTGCGGGCTGGGCTCTGTGCTGAGCTGAGATGAATACGGCATCCCTCCCTGCCTCCTTCCCTTCCTTCCTCCCCACAAATATTTGCTCAACTCTTTTATTGCCAGGCTCCGACTGGGCTGTATTTTGGATCCACAGGAGTCAAAAAAGAACTGATGTGGCCCTAAAGGAATTCGCCACCTAGAAGCAGAAAGAGACAGAGCAGCAAAGAAGAGACGAATGGCCGTGTGGTCTGATGAAGACGGCACAGGTAGGCTCCGTGGGCTGCGCACTCCATTCTCATCTTGAAGGCCCAATACACGCCGGCCAAACTTCCAGCCCAGAGCAAGAGAACCCTGCTGGGATGGGATTCTGCCGTAGGAACGGTGACGGAGGAAGAATCGTAACTTCCTTGCCTGGAGCTCTGCCCACCCCCCACTGGCTTTTCCCCCCATCCTCTGGCCCACCGTTGTTCTTAGCAGCCCCAATAATGTGGGCGCCTCAGCTCAAAGACTCAGACCCTAGAGCATTTCTGTCCTTGCCCATCCAGTTCATTCCAAAGCCCCGTGGAGTCGTCCCATTGCCTCGTGCATCCGCGCCCTCATCTCCACCCCTGTGTCCCTGCTCCACTTTGGACGTCCAGCTTCTGTCGCTTGGACGGCTGCAGTAGACAACACACTCCAGTCTCTCACGTCTTCAGTTCATCCTCTATCCTCTGTCACAGCCAGACTCCCAGTCTACTGGCTGGATCCCAAACCTTCAAGGTTTCCACAAGGCGGAACGATGCAGTGCAAACTCAGCATTCAAGGACTTCTGTAATCTGGCCTCAACCTACCTCTCTGATTTGGTATTTTCCTACTCCTCTGCATGTTCCCAGAATTGCCACCAGAAGGGATTATACCTCCTTTGCTGAAAAAATACACCCATGCTTTCCCACGTGCAAGCACTGGCCGATGCTGTCCCGCCAGCTGGAACCATCTTCCCGGTCCTTTACGGCCACCTAGATAAAGACTTTCTTCACTCCTCTCTTGACTTCTGTCCTCCAAAAAGCCTTAACTGCCCTTGTGGATTTTGTCCTGCCCTGTTCCTACCCGACCTTGTGTCACCGTCTGTACAATTCACCCTTCATTTTCTACTCGGCTGAATACCTAGGGGGCAGAAACCTGGTCTTACAGACCAGTGACTAACTTTTGACACCTCGTAGGGCCTGGGAAACATGGCGGACCCAATTAACGGGTGGTAAATGAAGTTATTCTTTGCACCACGTGCCTCGGCCATTCCTCTGCCCGGTACAGGGGCCCCTCCTCCCTCCTGACCACCTTGCACCGGTTTCCCACAGCAGCTCGACGCTAAACAGCAATAACGTGAACAACAACCACCATAAAAGGAACAGGCTTGAGCAGACTCGGAGGGAGGGCTTCCCTCGTAAAGCCCTCAGTATCACTCTCGCTCACCATTTCCTTTTCCCTCCCAGCATTCTGGGGACCACTCTGGACAAACTGGACCTCCCGGCTAGATGCCTTGAGGTGCCCACCCATAGCCTCCACCACCTGTAGCCCCAGCCACCACCTGCCCTCCAGGTTCTTGAGCCACCTCCCCCGCTCCCCCC
>RJWJ010046335.1:0-11391 GCA_004363605.1 Indri indri | reverse complement strand
AAGGGCATAAGCAACAACTACAATCATGACGATTGACAAGGTGAAATGGACTGTCGCCTTGCACACAATGTCTGATACACAGCTGGGGTTAGAAAAGAAACATGGGACCTCTGAGTGCAGAGCTGCTAGTTGTACCCTGTAGGTGATCTGAGAGACCAGCTTCTACAAATTCAGAAATCATGTACAGAAATAGTTGTACCAAATGAGGTTTAGGATAACACACCCAGCAGCAAGACAGATCAACAGAAAAAGCAATAGCCCTTGGAAATCCTCATGGAGGAGTTATCCCTCTATCCTACAGAAAGATCCAAAAAAGATGTACCCCCATAATATGCTGAAATAAAAAAACAAAAAACAAAACAAAAAAAATCCAAAAAAGATTAGCAAAATTATCAACATTTTCGCTTTTTTTTTCCTTTTTCTCAGATACTTTAGATAGCCAGGCTGGCCCATCCACTGGGGGATACATCTCTTTACTTGGTATGACAGACCCAAGTTTTCACTTCTGACAATTTTAACAAGGTGTGAGTTGTTAGAGGTACTTCGTAGGGTCCCCTTCACTTCTCTGCTTCCAACTGGGGCAGGGACATCAAAGAGGCAAACTCATGTATAGTGGTTAGCACCTGACCCACTCATTTGACATACTGTTTTATTCTATTCTCTTTTACTTATGTTTACATTACCATACTTACCTCAGGGTGCTAGGAAGGGTCTCTCATAAACTATTTTTTTAAGGGGCTTAACTTAAGCCTGCTTCTAAAGGGCTACCCTTATCCAGATGAGGGCAAACAGCAACACCCTATCTCACTTTAGATGGGTTTCTTGTTATCATTTCCAGGTGTAGGGCTTTGCTTACTTGTTGGGTTACCTCTGCTACAAAGGAGGGTCCATTATCACTCTTGGGAAATGTTCAGGGCTCCGCAGAGTGTTCTCCTGGGTCCTGTTGACAATGGGTGTCTGCTGATATCCTTGCTGTAAGAGGAGGAGCTGCTGAGCCATCTCTGTAGTTGTCTGTCACAGCATCCGTCACCAGCATGCCATTCTCTATCTGCTCAGCCTCTTTCCCTGGACTGAACGATGTGCAGGCTTGCTGAGGCCCGAACTTCAAAGCACAATGGCAGTCTCCTGTGTGTTTCACCAGGCCCTGGTATGTATCCAGTAGGAGATTTGTGGTGCACCCCTGGAGGTGAGCTTCTGCTGCTTCTGAAACAATCCCTGGTGCTCCTGCGGCTCACCCAGGTCTGCCTCCTGGGACCACTGCAATGAGTTTTTCAGTTGCCACTTGTCTATGGCTGCCTCACTGGCACCTGGCCCCTCCCCCACTGTCTCCTACCTGGCTCACAGAGTACCAGGCTCAGCTGGCAGCTGGAGGAAAGCCCGGCCTCCCGCCCCCAACCACTTCTGTCCGTACAGCTAGTGCCAATTGAATCTCAATTTTGCCCAGGGCTCCTGTAGGGATATTTGGAGGCAGGGAGCTCTAGGCCCCCTCCTTCACTGTCTGAGTCCTGGACTTTAAAAAAACAGATTTGCTTTCCTGGAGGCTTCCTGCCACCTGAAGTCCTGTACAATTTTGGGCAATGTTCCTTTCAAGGTCCTTCTTATTTACCAAAAGTCAGTCTGGGGCGGCTTTTTTGCCTTTCTTTTTGACTACCTCAAAGGACCCTTCAGCTGTTCTTGCACATTCAAGCCTCCCTATCTGATATTGCCATAAATTGCCTGCCCCAGCTATGGGTTCCCTCTGGCCCAAATTGAGTTTGCTGCTGGAAGAGACCATTCTGAACCCCGAGTCATAATTTACTGGGTGTAGGACTGAAGAGTTAGTTCAAGTGGCACCCTCCCTGGCCCCCTCCATGGTGCCAAGATGTTGGCTGCAACAGGTGTTCCTTCCCCCTTCTTGCACGCCCCTTGGTGTGGGCGCTGGTCCTCCCCCATGCTGGGTCCACCCTCAGGCTGTGGCCCCGCCTGGTGCCTCACCCTGGCTGGCTTCGGAGCTTCCAGTGGGGATGGGAGAACCTTATTTATCCAAAATACAAACACAGATCATTTCGTATACCATAAACAATAAGTTTACTGAAAGAGAGAGCTTGAGACTCAACATTTTAACTCTATAGTGGCAGGTCAAACATTTGAGCTCTGAATTTTAAAAAAACCAATGGTTCATAATAAATGACAGACCATCAACCACCACTTTTCCTCACACTTCAGACAGGTGTTATCACAATAATCTTTAGACATAGGTACAAAAACTGAGCAGACAAAATCTCACAATCGAACACAAACAATATAGGGAGTTTCCAACTCAAACAATCTAAAATGCCATGGCCTATCCATCAAAGGGAAATTTTCACTTAATAGCCACTTCTCCTCACACTCCAGCACACGCATTGGACTACAATAACATCATTCTCTTCACACATAGGTTCATAGCTATAAGTTCTTCCTTATGTTGCAACAAAACTCACAAATAACAGACAATACAGGGAATCCTCAACACAAAGATGCCAGGGCCTATCAAACAAATGGGAATCCAAAGAGGACAAAGGCCACCCCAAATGGCACCTCTGATGGTGCCTCAAATGCCCTGCCATAGGGCTGGAAGGTTCACAAATGGTAATCCAAAGAGGATAAACACAACCCCAAATGGCAATGGGAATCCAAAAGGGGATAAACACCACCCCAACTGGAAGGTTCAAAACCTTCCCCAAATGGATGGCCTAATCCCCCTGTTCCCTGGGAAAGCTTCCCCAAATTGTGGCCTAGTCCTCCCATTCTCTGGGAACTGCAAATGAGCTCCCAATTCAAACCAGGTTCCCTAGTTCTACTTAATCTCATGACTTCCACCCCCAAAACATTCCTCAAAACAAACAAAACCAACAGGAAAATCTGAAAACCCCCATGTGGGTGGAATCAGGGTCTCAGCATGCATGCCAGGGAACTTAGCAAAGAAATGGTAAGGCTGTCCAGATGTTTCTAGTTCCATTTCCTTCTCCTCAACTCAGTTCGGGTTGCAGGGAGCTGCATCTACTTCAAAGACACAGAGATGGGAGTTCCCTGAAGCTAAAACAGGCTCTGGCAGCTGCTGGGGCACCTCAAAAAGAAATTGCTTCTACCTGAGAAGACCCATGGCTTTGACCTGTGGCTGCTCCCTGCCTCTTCCAGCAGTCATGGGGTGCCATTCCACCGGGGTGCTGATGGGTCCACCCAGGGCCACCAAATTCTGTTACTGGAAGTTTGTCACTTGTCTCCGAGGCTGCATCAAAAGAACAAGGACAAGCGGTTTAGAGAGAGAAAGAAAGAGGAGTTTATTAATTTGTCAGCAAATGAGGAGGTTGGCAGACTCCCATCTCAAAATACCAATGTCCTCAAGAATTCTGTCCTAATATTGACAAGGTAGAATAGTTAAGAAAGGGACTGTAAGGGCTACTTTCCATTTAATATGTATAATGTTTATTTGCAAACTAGCCATTTTGCAAATAATTTAGTGGAAGCACTGGTTTTCTAATTCATTTCTCTAAAATCAATCTGCCTATTTGTAATTGAGAACTCCCTGGAAAATGAACAATAAACACATAAATTCTTTACTTTTATGTTAATTACAAACTTCAGCAGTCAACAGTTGCACAAATTATTTTGGGGAGAATCTTCCTATATGACTTTACCCATCAAACACTGGTAATTTAAAACAGGAAAATGTACAGTGGTACAGTGCTAGAATTGCATCAGAAAGTTACATGGAGAAAGCTCTAGATTTTTATCTTAGAGCTAATTCCATTTGATCATCTTTCTTGCCCTGTAATTATCCTCATCTTTGATACTGCCATCTACTGAGGTGGTTTTCAAAGTGTGGTCTGGCAGCATCGGTAACACCTGGGAACTGATTAGACATGCAAATTTTCAAGTCCCACCCCAGACCAACTGAATCGGAAACTCTGGGGGTGGGGCCCAGCATCCTGTGTCTTAACAAGTCTGCCAGGAGACTCTGGTGCATATTGAAGTCTGAGGGTCACTGTTGGTCCTCTGTAGGAATTCACCTTGCTTTCTTAAATTTCAAATATTTTTAGCCCTCTACAGAAACGATATCACCCCAAAGAGGTGAGAAAGAGAAAAGCAGCCCTTGACAACTGGAGGCTGGCCTGGCACTCACAGCTGGGCCTTGGTGAAGAACATAAACAACTTCACTGAACATCAACATCAGATCAGGTCACTTCATGATCATGACAAAAATAAGCCCACTCCATAATCATAAACAAGGACAAAAATATAAATATCCCCCATCCTAGCTAATATGAGTAGCTCTTGCCTCTTCGCTAATTAAAGCTTTAGACTGTTTATTCCTTCCCCCTTTCAGTAAGATTTGTTAAAATACCCAATCATAGAATTGCCTCTGCTTCCTGACATCATCCAATCCCAAGCAAAGCCCCACGTCTCAGTATTGCCTAATACAAGCCCCAAGTCTAAAATAAGACTTTCTAACTTGTTCCTACTAAGATGTCCCAGGCTGTGTAGTCTCCCTTTTATTACTGACAATCCAAAATGAGTGACTGAGGCAAGGGTCTTAATCAATCAGGGTTTATGAAGCCAGCTTTAGGTTGTGTCCAGGAAAGACACAAGCTGCAGATGCATCTGTGACTGTTTTTCCGGAAGAGGTTTTCAGGAAGTTTAGTATTTATACATTTCCTTAAAGGGAGGGGAGTATGTAGGGAGAGGGACAGGTGGGCAGGAAGACGAATGGTTACACTGTTGTGAGACTTTAGTTAGCGCCCAGTAAATGTACATTTTACATAAGATAAAGTGAGTATTTGAAGCAAAAAAAGGGAGTAAAGGAAGAATCAATTGTGCAGACATCTCTTGGTAGGTAGAGGAATGATTGATCTCTTGTCTCTGTTCTGCACCTGGGAAGATAAGCTTGGAATCAACATTATCAGTGTGAAATCAAACAGACTTTAGTTTTAGGAGTTAGACTTAAGACTACAGACCTAAAGCTGCAATTGGCATTTCCTTGTTTATGGGAGGCCAGGAAAGAAATTACTTAGGAATGATCTGTGGGGGCAGTCCTTGGTTGATGTCTGAAGCCTTTTACCTTTCCACAGGGATCTGGCTAATGCCTAATGTAGCAGCTATTCATTGGGAAGAGGGTGTTGCATGACTCGGCCTCCAGTCTTGACCTTCTCTTTTGCATAAGGGGTAGCGGGTACGAGATTTTTAATTTCCTTTGCACTATAAACCTAACTGTTCAATAACAGGTGTGCTTCTGGTGGTCTTTGACTGGAGGGCTTTGACAGAGGGATTATTGCACCCGCTCCTAGCCAGTGCTGCTGCAGACCAGTGCCCTTCTATGAACCGTTTGTTCCCAGCCCAAGAAAAATACAGAAATTGGAAGTTAGTTAGAAACATTGACAGCAATTTGACACAGTAATTTTATGTTTGTCTGTTGGATCTAAAAATAGAACATTGGCTTGTGTTTTGTATGCCAGTTGTTTAAATTTCATTTTCTAGTAATTTTGTAATTGCATCTTACAGATGATCTGCAAAAGATTAAAAAGAAAGAAAGAAACTGGTTCTTGATTATATAGTTTGAAAAACACTGCCCTAAAGGGATTCTCTAACACTTTTCTTATTCAACACTGTTATCACATTAAGATTCTTAAAATTCCGTTTTCAATATGTAAGACTCTTTCTTAAGTATCTTCAACATTCCAATCTCCTCTGTTTTCTCATTGAAGATGGAGGAAACCAACCTTTTTTGTTTTTAGAGACAGGGTCTCGCTCTGTCACCCAGGCTAGAGTGCAGTGGTGTGATCATAGCTCACTGCAGCCTCCAACTCCTGGGCTCAAGCGATTCTCCTTTTTCAGCCTCCCAAGTAGCTAGGACTATAGGAGCATGCCACTCCACCTGGCTATTTTTTTTTTTTTTTTAGTAGAGATTGATTGAGGGGTGGGGTGTCTCTTTTTTGCCCAGGCTGGTTTCAAACTCTTGGCCTGAAGCAATTCTCCTGCCTTGGCCTAGCACAGTGCTGGGATTACAGGTGTGAGCCACCATGCCTGGTGAACCTAACATATTTTGAGCACCTACTATAGGCTATTAATTGTGCAAATCTAAACATACCCCAATATCTGTGATAGAATTTTATTTTATTTTTACTTTTTTTTTTTTGAGACAGGGTCTCACTCTGCTGCCTGGGCTGGAGTGCAGTGGTGTCATTATAGCTCACTGCAACCTCCAACTCCTGGGTTCAAGCGATCCTCTTGCCTCAGCCTCCCACATAGCTGGAATTGTAGGCATAGACCATCGCAGCTATCTAATTTTTTAATTTTTTGTAAAGACAGGGTCTGACTATGTTGATCAGACTTGTCTCAAACTCCTGGCCTCAAGCCATCCTCTTGCCTTGGCCTCCTGAAGTGCTGGGATTGCAGGTGTGAGCCACCATGACTGGCCCCCAAATTTTTTTGAAATAAATTGTATTGTGTGTATATATTTAGGGTATACAGCATAATGTTGTGGGATACATATAGATAGCAATATGGTTACTATAGTGAAGCAAATTAACATAGCCATGATTTCACATAGTTACCCGTTTTTTGGTTTTTTCGTATGTGGTATGGGCAACTAAAATCTAGTCATTTAGCTGGATTCCCAATACAGTACAATTTTATTAACTATAGACTTCCTTGCACATTAGATCTCTAGACTTGTTCCTCCTACATATCTACTACTCTGTAATCTCTAACCTACATCACCCCATTTCCTCCTTACCCCCAACCCCTGCCCCATTCCTAGTAACCACAGTTTTATTCTCTATATATGTTTGACTCTTTTTTTTTTTTAAGATTCTACTTACAAGTGAGATCATGCACCATTTGTCTTCGTTTGGCCTACTTCACTTAGCATAATGTCCTCCAGGCACATCTATGTTGTGGCGAATGGCAGGGTATCTTTTCTTAAGGCTGAATGTTATTCCATTGTGTATATATACATACCACAATTTCATTATCCGTGATGGACACTTAGGTGGTTTCCACGTCTTGGCTATTGTGAATAATGCTGTAATAAACATGGGAGCACAGATATCTCTGCAAGGTGATGATTTCATTTCTTTCGGGTATATGCCCAGAAGGGAGACTGCTAGGGCAAAAGATTTTAGACAAATTATTAATATCCTACCCCAAAACCTAGACTATAAGCTCTGGGAGGGCAGGAAATATGTCAGCTTTCCTCGTTATATCCCCAGCACTCAACCAATTGTCACAAATTAGGCATTTAATAAATATTTATTAAATAAAATGATATATGGAAGAATAAATTGGGATTGTTAATTAAAATCACTCCAAAGTGCCTATCACGCACACAAAAAATTCACTCTAAAGCGCCTAGTAAGTGCTCAGAATATGGTGGTTTCCTTTCTTTTCCATGGGAAGATAGGGAAAAGTTAACCAGCTCTACTCAGGGTCAGTTACTACTACTAGAAACTCTTGTCTTACCATTTTTTCCTGTAGCCCAGTGCCTGGAATGGAGAAGCTTCTATATTAAGTAAGGGGAGGTATCAGTAACATTTGAGCTAAAGTTGAGGGATAGAAGCAGGAAGATCATCACAGGCAGGGGACAAACATAGAAGGAGCAAAGTCGATGAGACATGGAAGAGACTGACCAATATGGCTTGAGTTCCTTGCACATGGGTGGCAGAGAGAGACGGAAGAGGAGGCCACAGCACAAGGGTGGATGTGGAGAAGAGCTGAGGGTCATTGACTGGAGGGAGGGAGACCCAAAGCTGTTGGAAGACTCAAGTGACTATTGATTATTAATGACAAAGACAATGGCTGTTGGGTTGAAGGCCAAGAGCAATGACTTGTGATACAGAATGGATAGGACTTAGTAAATGATTGGCTTCCAAAAGAAAAGGGAGAAGAAGAAATCCAAGAAGACACCAGTAACATTTCCAGCCTTGTTGTCGTCCAGATTTGACAAGGGTCTGCTTTTGACCCCTTATCTCAGGTGAGTGTTAGCACCCAGTCATCTGGACTCCTCAAAGATGAAAACCAGAGCTTGGTTAGGCAGATGTCCCCATGGTAAAAACCAACTTTATTGACCTTTTTGTGTTTCTGCTTTCATTTACATTTTAGCCTCTGAAAAATCCTAACTTCCGCATCAATTTATTGACTTCTTTACTAAATGTCCTTTTCTGTCTCTAGCATTTTTATGTGATTTCGCTGTGAGTCAGCCAAGATATCTAGGCTGCCACATTACCATAAAAATGAGTCTGTGACTGGTAGTTCTATTTACTGTTCTTACAGAATTTCCCTGTTTTCATTTCAATAGTGTTTCCTTTATTTATGCTCTTTATTTTTATTTGTAGAATATTTTAATGTTCTGGTCTATTTGAGCTTTCTTCTTAAATTTCATGATTTTTTTAAGGTTTCCCAGAATTCTTAAAATGTTAAAACCTTTGGTTAAAGTAAATAAGTGCTCAGGAGTATATGCAATTCTTATAAATAATCAGTAGAGCAGAGTTGTTCAGAGTATAAATTTTGGGCTCAAGCTACCTGGGTTCGAGCATTGATTGCCATTTATTAATTGTCGTCCCTGTGTCTTGAGTTTCCATATTGGTAAAATGGGGGTGATAATAACAGTACCCCCCCCTTGTCAGAGACTGGATTAATAAATACATGTACTGCTCTGAGAACATGGTCTGCCACATAGTAAATACTATATAGCACTCATATCATTAAAATTATAATTATTATTTAATTATTAAAATTACTATTATTACCTGGCACTTGTCAGTGGGAACATCTGTAAATTAGCAAATGTTTTGCACTTGATTTCAGATGCTTGTGCTTCAGTGGTTGGAGAGGCCATATGAAAACCATGCCCATACGAACCTTAGAGAAACAAGGCCTATGTATTTTATTTAAAGAAAGAATAACATTTACTGAATACTTACTATGCCAGACATAAGAAGAGAGATTTTCTATAAATTATCTCATTTCTTCTTTCTAACATCCCTACAATACAGGTACTATTATTATCCTCATATTATAGTTGAAAAAATGGAAGTTCCAAGAAGCTAAGAGACTTGCTTAGAGTCGTAGGTAGAGGAAGAGACAGATTCGTGGTCAGGCTGTCAGGAGGTACATGAGTATGTCTAACCAGGAGGGTGTGCAGCCACGCATCTCTGGTCAGCACACACTTGTGTCCCTTGAATTCATGAGTTTGCTTCTGGGATTGCTGTTGTTATTTTGGCAGCTGGATGGGACATTAAAGACACCATTGTTAAGTGCAGCCTCCCCGTGTTACCTAAGAGGAAACTGAAGCTCATAAATTTGTGTTTTCGCTCCACAATTAAAAGTGGCAGAAACGAGGCCAGAAGCTTTACCTTCTAACATTTATCCATAGTGTTCATCCACTGTACTACACAGCTTCCTTAATCCTAAAGTCAGTTGTTTTTATTGTTATTTTATAGATAAACTGAGTTAATTGATATGGGGGAAATACAAATTCTTATTTACATAGAAATCCAGCAAGTTGACCATTGTTCCCACTTAGGTCAATTAATTGTTGTTGTATTTACAAGTTATAGCAAGCAATAAAATAAGACAATACAAAACAAAGCCATTTGAATGATATGAACCTTCAAAGAAGTATTAATAACAGGTGTCTAACTAGATTCAATTATAAAGCCACCATCATTAGAGCCACATCACCTTTCTAATATTCCAGAGGGTCATGTGAACTAACTGGTTTAGCAAGGAAAAAAATGATTTTAGTCTCAGAAAACTCCCTCCTTCAGCTGAAGCATACTCATCTTCTACAAACAGGTTCAATAAAATATAATATAAATTAAAAACAATGTTGCCCTGAACGAAAATGCGAATTACTACCTCCCCCTACTCAGCATATCTTACTAGTCCCTTGGATCTCAGGCACCAGCAGGCCACCTGGAGGTCCCTTCCAGCAAAACTATGCAGGAGAACAGGTGTCCACGTGACCCTGGCCAACCCAACTCTTTTACAGAATGTAATGAGAATGCAACATTCTGAGATAAGGAGGAAGGGTCTGGAACAGTTGGGCTATTTCCTCCTCCTCCTAGAACAGGATGTTCTGCAATGCTTGAGCTCAACAAGCCCAGTAGCACCCAGAATATATAAGCCCAGGGTGGAGTACTTTAGAGTCCCTTAGCTTCAATGTGACTTGGGGTATGTGCAGATAAGACTCCACCCACCCTGGGCAGTTTTTTTTTTGTTGTTGTTGTTTTTGTTTTTTTTTTGAGACAGAGTCTCACTCTTTTGCCCGGGCTAGAGTGCCGTGGCGTCAACCTAGCTCACAGCAACCTCAAATTCCTGGGCTCAAGCAATCCTACTGCCTCAGCCTCCCGAGTAGCTGGGACTACAGGCACGCTGTAGTAACCATGCCCGGCTAATTTTTTCTATATGTTTTTAGTTGTCCGATTAATTTCTTTCTATTTTTGGTAGAGACGGGGTCTCGCTCTTGCTCAGGCTGGTTTCGAACTCCTGAGCTCAAACAATCCCCACCCCGCCCCCCGGCCTCGGCCTCCCAGAGTGCTAGGATTACAGGCGTGAGCCACCGCGCCCGGCCCACCCTGGGCAGTTTTTAGCTCACCATGGATCCTAGGCTTTCATTTATCCTTGCTGCTTATCTGTGAGTAATAAATCTGTTTGATTAACTTGGTATGTATGAGTGTTCTGTCTCAGTGGACTCAAGCAATTGGTAGAGAATCTTTTGCAAGTTAAACCTCATTAACGAATGAAAATCAGGAAGCCTTGAAACAGATTCAAATCCTGACATACTGCCTCTGAGACTGGGATACTGGTGCATTCTAGCTAAGTATCTAAGTACTTCACTTATCCCAGCCTGTGGTTAACTTGAAGTTCCACAAGGAAGGAAATTTGCCATGGTCAACTTTATCGCCACACCACCTAGCACAGCCCTAATGAAATGTTGTAAAAGTTAGATAATAAAGAAATCAATGAGTTAATGGATGTCACTGTGACTGAAAATCAGAGACAGAATGGTTGAGATGTAGCATATTCCTTCTGTGGTCACAGACTAAGTCTATGTGGAAACACCAGAAAATTAAGGTTCATTGAAAACTCAAGATAAACCAGTAGTAACATATGGCTGATAAAAAATGATAATGTAACCTTAAGATTGATTTAATAGGAGAATAATACTCAGAAGAAAGAAGCTTAATAGGGCATTCTTCACTCTAAGGGTCACTTCCCAAGCATCTCAAATTCTGTGCTCAATCTGATGGGAGCTGGTCCTTCTTTCCAAGATAGACTCCTGCCCTTTCGTCCTGTCTCTTCACATCATTTTCTTCCACCCATGAAAAACCTTTCCATCCTATCCTTCATTTCTTTTGTTTCTTTTTTTTT
>RJWJ010046334.1:0-11397 GCA_004363605.1 Indri indri | reverse complement strand
AAACAGAGAAAGAATTGCTAAGAGTTATGTGAGGTTGCTCTTAAAAAGATTTGGAAAAATAAATAAAATGTCAAGGGAATCAAACCACTTACTTTAATCCAGTCCTTCAATTGCTACCAATGTAACGTGGATTGGGAGCCACATCAAGAAGGTAGGTAGGTGTCAAAGTATTTGCTTGGGCATTTGCAGTCTGTGTGGCGTTTGTCAGATCTCTTAACTGTTCAAACATCTATTTTTTGATGAGCGGGTAACAGTATAAAACTCTAACTTAAAGGATTTTCCTGATGTTCAAATGAGGTGATGGATATGGATGGATATCTTTTTATAAACAAATAAAAGTTTTACAAATCTCTGTTACTAATTTTTGAACTTTAAATACTAATAATTCCAATTATTAATGATAATAATAAAGATAATATTATTCAAGGACCTCATTGCTTTAACTTTTATAAAATCTAATCTTATATTGTTGACCTATAATATGTGTAAAGCATTTTTCTTTTTTGTAATTTAGCAGTTCATTCCTCCTACTAAATTATATGTCTGGGGTGAGTGTGCGTGCGTGCGTGTGTGTGTGTGTGTGTGTGTGTGTGGGCGCACACACTTTCATGCTTTTTCTCACTAAAAATAATAATTAAAATAAATAAAACAAAATAATAATTAAAATTTTAAATAGCTGCCTATATACTATGGATGATCATTGATAGATATTGAAACTAACAAATCGGAGTAGTGTCTCTGGACCTAAATTTTATCATGATATCCAGCCTGTTGATCGTCTATCAGTTGGGTCCTGCTTAGCTACCAGACGTTGATTTAAGGAAGGATCCTAGTGGGGTAGCAGACAATGGCCTTAGTGGCAGTTGTCAATTGTGTTGCTTCCCTTGTGTAAAATATATATTCTTCTACCTTGTTCCATTTTGAATTCCTTTTAAACATCTATTTACATTATGTTAATTTGGTATTACCTTATGAAAAATGTCTGCACATGAGACCATGGCAGCATGAAGTAAAGTTTACTTAATATCCTATTCTTTCTAAATGGACGTGTAATATATAAATTAAGATAACAGGAGAATATAGTTCTCATGTTCAAAACCCTGGGTAGCTATAAAAATAAATGACAAAATTTTAAATAGAATATGATCTTCAAACTATAATCAAAGAAATATATCTCTTAAATATGCTTAATTCAGAAAATTTGGTACACACACTTTCTATTTCTTTTCATTTTAAAGTGAGACAATGAGAGAAATTGAGTGTCTTGGGAATAAAATAATCATCGCTGGAGAAATCATTACTGACTTTTTTCCTCTTTTTTCTCTAAAGAGCAAATTTGTCCAACTTTAAAGAAACAGAAGTATTTGTTTTTCGACAATGTTTTAACTGATGAAGAAAAGATAAGTGTTTTCAGCAAATTGGCCGGAGATTAGGAACAGTGTGAAGTGAGGATAATGCAGGAGCTATCACTGCATGGGGAATTGTGACCTTTAGTAGAAGAAAAATTACATTTTCTTGACTAAACAAAATTTCTGCCTATATTGTTGCCTGTGCACTCATCTAATTTATCTAGGAAAGATTTCGAAATTCTATATTAAACATATTTGCTATTTGTATAACATAGGTATCCACAATATAGCCTAATAGATGATGAAAATATACATAATGTTAAGTGTTTTTTAGAATAGTGACATGAAAAACAAACTGATGCTATGAGCCATAAATAAATAAATAAATTCCACTTTCAAATTTCCTTTTTCTATTCAGGGAGAAAGAATAGAAAATGTACTTTATTGCTAAAATTTTCCCTCATCCTTATTTGCTGTTTGTTTATTTAGTTTTGTGTTTGTGTATCCACATGCGGATAGGTTCTAATGGACAAGCGTGTCCAGAGTTAAGAGATGACATTTTAGTAACAGAACAAAGAGTTTATTGGTCTTTGAAGATAATTGTCATCACATTAATAGCCTGGCCTTGAATCTAGTAAATAAAATAGCAAACCTAATTGGCATAATTGGTCTTTAAAATCTGAGATAACAAAGGAATAAAGTTGAAAGGAAATACTTCCTAAGATTGCACCTTGTCAACTGCATATCTCTCAATGCAGAGATAGCAAAAAGGAATACCAAAAAGGAACCAAATGCTCTAATTAGAATTCTGTTAAACATATGGGAGGAATATATACCCTTTATTACATTCCTAAAGTCCCTTGAGAGAAGGTATCTTTCCTGTCTTCATTATTATTGCCTCTGGGAATTAAATGTAGTGCCAGCTTAAATTGGCTTTTCATAAATATTTGTTCAAAAGTGAATGAATAATTACATTTGCTTCTTTGCCTTCTAAACCAAGTTAAATGGGGAAAAGAGAGTTTTAAATGTGCCAGGGATATCTGACATATATTCATCAACAAGGTAAGCAAGCAGCTTGTGTGAAAATACTTTGTTGCCATGGTCTGGCCACACCTACTTGATAGTGCCCAATGACTAGTGGATTTGTGTTCTCACTTATCTTTCTACACTTATGCCAGTAGGAAATATCTTCTTGCCATCTGGGGGATTTTTTCCCTGGCAGCATCTCAACTCAACATTAAAACAATGTCTTATTAATTGAAGACACTTTCTTGAGCTTTCCAAAAGGGCAACAAATTAACATTTTAAATAATTCTCTGCTACTGTATCAATGGCAACACAGTGTACATATTAATAACTACAATGAAATTATAGTATTAATATGCATAGAATTATACTTTAAAAGGATAATGTATATAACTGACACAATATGAACATGATATGATAAAATAGTAGTATTCCACTTCATTCCTAATCAAAGTTCTTCTCACTAAGAAATCCAAATCCTCTCTCATCACCAATCCTCACAGAACAGTGTTGATTACACAGGGAGAAAACATATCTGCTGCCAAAATGAATACAGACAGCATAGCTTTATTAACACACTGTGGGAAAGAAGGCTCTCTTTTTATATATCTCATCTATAAAGCCACATACAAATTTATAACAGTACATTTTCAAGATACCATTCTTTTCTTTGTTACTTAACCTGTGCACCCCAGAACATAGAAGCCTGGATCAATAAAGGGACCTTAAATTAAGCCTCCTTACTCTGCATCTTTGTAGCTTCAGACTTTTATATGTAGGCAGTAATTCATATTTTACACAATCACATTAGAACTGGAGCATGGAGGTGTTGACTCCAGTTCCCTATGGGAGAAAGATTCATATACTCAGGGAAAACTGATTTGTTCCCTGACATACTACAAGGAAAGATGAATCTGTGCATTTATCCCCCCAAACCTGCCAACCTTTCAGTTTATTTACTTAAAACATGATTTTATTTTCACTTGTAAAACTGCTGTCACAAGTTAAGAGTAAAAGGTGAGAGAGAAAGCAGATGTCAGTTGATTTCGCTTGGAGGGTGATACACATTGCAATGGAATCAGTGTTGATGAACCTCCCCTGGGAGACTGAAAAATGCAATCCCTAAAATCTGGGAAGACAGAATTATTTACTCTTTCTCTATCCTTTTTATTGCTTCCAGCTTTTGAATCAGTTTAAAGAAAATTAACAATTTCAATGTATAACATATTAGTGGCTGTCTAAATATCACTTATAAAATAGAAAGTATATACATTTTCATTGGATTTCTTTCTTTCCATCTACTAGGTAGGAAAAAAAAACAACAACCCATTTTGCTATTGTAACTTTGACCCCGGTATGAGAGGGCATTTGCATTCTTGGTTTCAATTACGTGATCCCAGCAAATGTCTGTCCCTCATGCCCAAGGGGCAGAAGATGGTATCATAAGATCATTTTTTCTTGGAAGGTTATATTTTCACTCGTTTCCCTCACACAGTTCTACTCTTGTGTTTTCAAATGTAAGAATAAATATGCAAGTGAACATGAATAAAACACATACAAATGTAGTCAACTTCCTTATCAACAATAAAGAAAAGCCTGCAAGGTAGTTATTATCAACACCATTGTGTTAAGGGGCAGACTTCACAATGCTGCCCTGTCTGGACTCAAACATCTACCTTCAACTGATCCTCCCGCCTCTGAATAGCTGGGACGACAGGCACATGCCACTGCACGACCTTCGTTTTAACAGCAAAAGAACCGAAATTAAAAGGAAGCAGTTTTGCTTTAGTACACAGATAATGGAAAAGTATCTGGGATTTAAATACACCTCCCTCCTAAGCCTCTTCTCTTTCCGCAAGACACGTAGCCTTAACCTACCAATCTCTTGGCTTCCTATCTACGGTTATGAGAATTACATACATAGTGTAAAAGGCTTTTAAATTAGAATAAACATAAACCTACATAAATCTAAAATTAGATAAACCCAGACATTTAGGCCAATTTGCTCTTAAGAGTTTTTTGAATGGATGACAATCCTAAGAAGATGTTGAATTATTGACTTGTGATTAATATTATTCTTGAATGATTACTACTTCTCTTTCTCATGACTCTCCTATTAATAACATTATCACTAATTGTATCTCTCCTTGTGCTTCAAAGGTAAAAGAGAAGTGAATTTTGGCACTTTAAGTACTTAAAAATCATCATTTCCCATAATTTGTAAATATCATTCTCCTGAATTCTACATCTTCTTGACTTTCTTCTGTACTCTTGAAAAATCCACATAATTTCTAAAAGGAGGTATCACTATCCCTACTGAGAAACTGAGAAGAAAACAAAAAATTAAAACGCTTAAATGAAAAATATTCCTTTTTTTCTTTATGTGAAAACATAGATAGAGAATATTGGAGATATAGGAAAAAAGTCTGTATTTCTAAGTTTTAATTGAGTATTTTCAGAAATAACCGAAATCTATACAGAACTCAGGAAAATCAGCAAGAAAAAATCAAACAATCCTATGAAAAACTGGGCGAAGGACACAAACAGAAACTTTTCAAAAGAAGACAGACTAAAGGCAAACAAACATATGAAAAAATTTTCAACATCTCTAATCATCAGGGAAGTACAAATCAAAACCACAATGAGTTATCACTTAACTCCAGTGAGAATGGCGTTTATCAAAAAGTCCCGAAACGATAAATGTTGGCGTAGATGTGGATAGATAAGAACACTCATACACTGCTGGTGGGACTGCAAACTAGCACAACCTCTGTGACAAGTGATATGGAGATACCTTAAAGAGCTCAAAGTAGAACTACCATTTGATCCAGCAACCCCATTACTGCCATCTACCCAAAGGAAAAAAGACATTCTATAAAAAAGACATCAGCACACGAATGTTTATAGCAGCACAATTCACAATTGCAAAGATGTGGAATCAACCCAAGTGCCCATCAATACATGAGTGGATTAATAAAATGTGGTATATATATATATACCATGAAATTCTACTCGGCCACAAAAAACAATGGTGACCTAGCACCTCTTGTATTATCCTGGATGGAGCTGGAGCCCATTCTACTAAGTGAAGCATCGCAAGAATGGAAAAACAAGCACCATATGTACTCACCATCAAATTGGTATTAATTGATCAACACTTATGTGCACATATAGTAGTAACATTCATCAGTTGTCGGGCAGGTGGGGGGGAATAAGGGGAAGGATATATTCACATCTAATGGGTGCGGTGTGCACCATCTGGGGGATGGACATGCTTGAACCTCTGACTTGGGCGGGGCAAAGGCAATACATGTAACCTAAACATTTGTATCCCCATAATATGCTGAAATAAAAAAAGGAAATGAGCGACTAGAGATTTATCATGAGTCACTACATAGCATGGATGTATGGTTCCTCACATGTTATTAGGTATTGTAAGTTCTATACAACGTTAACTACAGTATGTGGGTTTAATCATTTGGTCAGGTTCACGGAACAATTGCAGGTGTAGTAATTTGCAGGTAACTGAACTAAGAGGACATCATTTAACTATTTGATTTGAGATTCTGGTGTCCAAAGCCAAAGGAAGCAGCAAACATTCCATCTTATGTTATTCTGTATGGATGTGCTACACAGAACTGAGATACATTTTTTCAGTATCTGCACCATATAGTGGAGTCCTGATGGCAAACAATAAGACTGGAAATGAAAGCTTCTTCTCTTTCCTCTCTCTATTGTATGACACACTCTTTTTCCTTGAGGTAACAGAGAATATATGCATTTAACAATACGCTAAATTTTTAACACTTCCTGTAAGTCACAATTAGGAAGAACCCTACAGCAAAATTGTGTCAAATCCTAATTTCAAAGGTTCTAATACCGTAAGAAAAGATAGTGGAGTCTTTCATTTAAACTAGAGACAATAGGATAGTTTAATATGCTAATGAAAAGCACAGTTCATTGTAAACAAGGATAGTTTTTACTTTAATCAGATGTGATTTCCTTTAATATTTTTCTACTTCAGAACACAGAAAAAAAAGAACTACAATTTTTTGATTAAAATTGCTAGTTTTCCAATGTTGAAATAAAGATATATGAAGAAAAATGCATGTTAAAAAAAAAACTATAACCCTTGAATTTTGCATGAACTTGCCTCCCTCTCTTTCTGTCTGTATGTATGTGTGTGTGTGTGTGTGTGTGTATACATACATATATATATATATATAGTATACAATGATTCATAAAAAATGACACCATTTTTTTCCAGACCACAGTATGACTTTCATAAAGAGAAAACAAGGCATTAAAAAAATAAACAGGACTCTAAAGTGAATGTTATATCAATAAATGTAACAGTGGACTTGGATTAAAGCCAGTATATAAAGGAAATCTATTGGCAAATGTATAAATAAGAGGCATGTTTTTTAATTCTATTGCAAACAATAATAGTTTTCCTAATTTAAATGGATGCGACCAGATTTAAAATTGTATTTCTATGATAATATTGCCTTAATGTATGCCAATTCTAAGAAGTTAAAATGCACACAGATCAAATATACTGGAAATTTTGAGCATTTGCAATTGATTTTCTTTTTGATTATGTGAACATCGAAACAGACAAAAACACTCATCCCATCAAATCAGATTACCTTTTAGAAGTGTTCTAAAATTTTAGAAGACAAATATGGTTTTAAAAAGACACTCCAGGGTAATTTTTTTCATTCTTGACTAATTTAAAGTTGATGTGACCTTTTCAAAGGTGATGACATTTCTAATTCTCAGAGAAAGACTGAAGAAGTAAAATTTATCTAATGCAAAAACATAGCACATCTGGTTGAAAATGCTTGAATTAAAAATTTTTGGAAGCAACCTGCCACATTTGACTATTCTTTTATTGGGGTACCTATATAATGAACTGTTGTCAGAATATATATAACTGTATGTTTTATGAATGTTAATGAATTGTGGGCTCATTTTTGTGCTTACTGGTGTTCATTCTTAACGGAGTGTGCAGTTTACAGCCATCAGAGCCAGCAAAAGCAGTAGCCATTGCAAGGGGTAAAAAAAAAAAAAATGGTTCGCTCACATTGGGACAATGTAGGGACAGATACCACCTAAAATGAGATAGGGGAACAACCTATAAGTCTTCATAGTGGGCAACTTCTGTGTGAGAACTGCCCTTGAAATAAGTAGTGATAGAAAGTAGTAGTATGCTTGGTAGTCTGGTACCCTAGAAGTAACCTTCGACCAAGTTTTTCAACTGTGTCAGGTAGTACACGGAATATTTCACCAGCAGTTCCTGGCCTGCACCCCAACCCTCTTTTGAGTAGGTAATGCTGTTTTTTTCGTTTTATGCCTTATCAGACTGATGTGTCAACAGCCCTGACTCTCTCTCTCTCTCTCACACACACACACACGCACATGCATATACTCATTCTTGTTCTTTATCTTTGCTTGTTCTTTATCTTTGCTTATGAGAATTTCACATTTCCTTCAAAGTCTAATAGAAAAATCATAAAATTGGATCGTAATTTTATAATGTTTTATCCATTTCCCAGCCTACCTTGAACTTTGGTTCTCTGGACACCTACACCTTTTGTTTATACCATTATATTTAGCACTCCGTCAAAGGGGAAAGGAGCTAGCAATGGGTTGAGCATGGGGTAGATGTTGTGCCCCTCCCATGTATGTAATAACTTAATATTCTTCAACCCTGTGAGGTATTATTAATTCCATTTTACGATGATGAAGAGATAAAGTCTCAGAGATGTTATGCACAATGATTAAAGTCTTACACCTGATATGAAGTGGAGCTTAGATTAAATATCCCTGGGCTGATATAAAGATTTCACTTCATCTACCTATGTTGGAAAGTTGAAAGAATTAACAACACAGCACAATACATTATGATGTAATGAATACGTTTCTTTAAGTTTGCTCCATATAAAGTGTTTGTTATCTTAAAAGCTGTTTTTAAAAATAGCAATAATGCACATAAATTATATAACATACCAACATTCATATCTGAAACTAGTAGAAACTCAATAAATGGTGCAAAAATATTATTTTAAATGCTCACAGACAAGGGATTAACTTCTCCATGGCAGCACACCAAGTGTTGTTGAGTGCAGACAAGTTTCCAAAGAGTAAGCTATGACCGTGACTCACTCCCGGTGGGTTAAATACTATAATAGATCTTAAGCTTACAACATATGAGGCACCTGATATTCCTCACTTTGTGCCTTTGATTATACTTTTCCTTTCTGGTTGAAATTCTGTATGCTCTTTACCCCACATATTTTCATCCAGTAAAACTAAGTTTGGATATCTAGTCAATTCCAGCTCTTTCAGGAAAATATTTCTATTGTTCTTAGGTCACTCTCACTGTCCATGGAAGCCAGATTTTACCCTTTTCATTTTAATTGTACACTAATTTGAAACCTTCCCTGTGCTGGTCACTTGTGGCACTAAATTATAGCTTAAAAAACAAAAACACTAGGGAATTTTGCATGCTTGGATTTTAATATTGATTCTGCCAATTAGTAGTTGACCAAATTAATTTGTCTGACCTCAGTTTTCTCATCCATCACATGCAGGATATATGGAGTGTGTGTGAAATAAATACTAGGCCACTTATTTATGGGCCTAAAGTGTATGAATAGTTTGCCCCTTGGGCTGCTTCTCCTTAGCGGTGTTATTCAGGATGTGGCATGGCACAAACAGCAGGGAATTTAATTGAAACGAACTGCTCTCAACAGTAGAGACCCGATTATATTGAAATTCAATCAGAAAAAATAAAAGATGCCCAGTATGCAACATGAAAGTTTTTGAACACAACAATTTTGATCCACTGAAAAAATTTTAAGTGGTATGTAAATGGTACTGCAAATGATATGGACATTGTCAGAGCCAGAAATAATACAAATTTTCTTTGAAATGTTCCAGTTCACAGAAGATTTATTTAACACGTCTCCTCTAGAAAATGACTTATGGGAGTACAGCAGAGAGATGAAAGACACCACAAAATATAGTGAGTAGGTAAATAATGAAGCCTCCACTGAGAAAGTTTTCTCATTGAGAAATTGGTGGAGAATCCAATGTGTAGACACAGAATGCTCTAGTTAGAAGAACCTGTGAGGCGATACATACAAACTTCAGTATAGGCAATAGCCAGTGTTTCACAAAGCCTTAGAAAGAGTATTCCTGATGTCAAACTGTAACATTTTCAGATGCAGAGAGCAAGGGATATCTAAAATAATTAATTTATAAAATATTATCCTACCCTTGAATGGAGTGGGGGAAATTGGGCACACTGGGGGTAGGGTAAGAAGAGGAAACAATCACTTCAACAAGGATCAGAACTGAAATGTGAAAACAATAGGAATTTGGACCAGATCAGGTAAGATAATGCTTTTACACTATTTTAGAAGTTGTCATCAGAATCTCAATGAGGAAACTGGAGATTCTATCTGGAGGTTTCTATCTGAAGGCTGGAGGTTTCCATCTTAAATATGAGAATAGCATAAATCATAGTGTATATTTATGCCTAAATCATCAATATACTTAAACAATTTAACACTCACTCCAGAATATGTGCTAAATAATTTGTGACAAATTCTTTTGAATATTCAAATTGCTACAAGTTATAGGACCCCCCCCCCGCCCCCTGGTGTCCACATATATGTATGTATGTATAGTTGCAAATATGTGTGGGTAGCATGTATCTTATCCAACAACATGAACTGTTCTCGTGTTTAGAGTGGGCTGTTTTAAGTAATATGTACCACTCAAAGAATATGTTTTTAAATAAATATAATTCCACCTCCTGTGGAACGGGAGGTGCCTGAGAAGAGTGCTAAGGCTGTGGTGAATCTCAGCGGAAGTAGACTGGGGGAACCAAAGAGATGGCTGCAGGCCATAACAGGACATAACAGGTGGGCAGAGAATAACTTCAGGGATGGAGGGGAAAAAAACAGAATTGAATGGCATCACTGGGAATGAACTGATAATTTTTGTTACCAATAAGAAGGAGGATTAAGATTACTGTGGCAGTGCAGGAGCTGCCCAAAATGACAACGAATGGATAAAAATTGAGGAATGAAAAATCTCCAATAAAACAGTGCTTTATTTTACATATGGCAGTACATAGGTATTGACTGATATGGGCCAAAGAAAATCATCTTTTTCAGAAATTCAACTCTTTTATAACTATTTCACTCAACCTAAATTGGCTGTTCGTACAACTATGGTGCTGATGTTCTCGGCTGGAGATAAAATGACAAAACTTCGATCTTAAATAGAAGAGAAAGAAAATAGAAACTTCAGATGTGTAGTTAGCACCAGTGGTAGAGTCTGAGGAGCTAAATTCCAAAGCAAGATGGTTTAATTACCTACAATTTAATTCCAAATTCCTCCACATAAGTGGGACAATGTGATGTATATGTGTATTTATTCTATGCTCCAGAGGAAGTTGGTTAAAATTTCAAATACTCTAATCAAAATCCACACTCCAGGTGTGGTTATTTAGCATTTGAAAGGGCTTCCAGAGGCAGTACAAATAATTTCAAATAGTTCTATCTAAATTTTATCCAGAAAGCTTCAATTAGCATAAAGAAGAAATTAATTTCATTGATGAAATGAGGAATGGTAAACGTAAAATAGTTGTTTAAAAATATTGTATGGTGTTTCTCTCCTTACATGAACAGAATTTTGTGAATTCTGCAATCCCAGCCACCTACAACCTATTTGGAAGTGTTCTAGATTTACAACCATGTTCGTCTTACGTAAAAGGATTATACACTTGATCTACCTGGAACCCTGACGGGTCCTGCCCTTAGACATTTATACTTGTACAAATGCCCAAAAGGACAGACAGAGGACTTCTCCAAGCCTACAGGGAGACTTTATATGCTTTTAATCAAATTTAACCCCTGAGAAGGAGCATAGAGGGGAAAGAACACATAAGGTATTTGGTTCATATCTTCCTGTAATCCAAAAAGTTATGAATATTTGCAAAAGATTT
>RJWJ010046333.1:0-11399 GCA_004363605.1 Indri indri | reverse complement strand
ATGTTACTTATTCTCGAAGTTTTGCTGAGTTAGCTATGTATGGAAAATTAATACAAAATGTTTCCTTGCAGCTTTATATGATGAACAAAAGAAGAAGGCCGAAGTGCTTTGCAGATGCCTTGACATTCATCTTCAAATAACTGAGCATAGCTGCACACTCCTGGCAAACAACAGCATCAGGTAGAAAGCAGGAATGAATTGGCTCTTCTTTAAAGCAAGACTTCATGCTACGATAAAACTCACACACACAAAAACAGCACCCCCCAAAAAACACATGATTTTCAACATCTGCAGAATATGCAAAGGGGGACTTTTATATATTTACATCTCACATAGATGGTACAGTAATACTATCTGCATCTGCCTTGTGTTTGAATAGAAATAAGAGAGCTATGAAGGCACACACATGCTCACACCCCCCATATCAAACACCGGGTGAATTGGTCACGTGACAGGTATTTATCTAAGTAAATATCTATATCTATTTACATATATGTGTGTCATATCTACACAAGGTACATATTTCCCAATATTTTGTCATGTGTTCTTTATTATTCACTCTCATTAGGAATCTGATAGGAACTAGACTTGAGTCATGGTCAGCCAAGTTTAGTTCTTTCAGGGTTTTGTAAGACCAAATCAATCTTTTAACCATGCTTAGAGCTGTCCACTAGGTACCTAATTAACATAGTTTCTGATGAATGTTGGCTAAATATTGGCTGTCTGTTACTTTGGGGATGTGGGCTACTAAGAAGCTCTGATTTACTATCATCAGGAATGCAGTTGTTCTACATCTCCTCCAGTTTTTATTCTAGATTCTTTTTCTGGTTTATATCTTTATTTTCATAGTTGACTTCTTTATTTATTTTCCATACGTTATATGTGCTATCACCATGTAGATTGACCAATTTATGACAATGTAACTTTAAATGTCTAGGTTTGTTGTCTTATTTTTTAGGAAATTGATAAATCTGCTTGATTACATAATCAGAACTTGTTCAAAGTGGACTTTTCAAAGATGATAATAGACCTTTTGCAAAAGGAAGACTTACGGTAAAAACAAAGTTTTTCTAAGACTTGGGTAATTTTGGAATCATGCACTCTCCCTAATTATAGATATTAATTGTTGGCAGGGAGGATTATAAAAGTACTTTTGCCAATATCACATCACAATGCTAAGGGTATAGCCTTAGCCTGAGATGTGAATTTCACTTGTAGTGTACACTTATCAAAATGTACTCTGCAGAAGACCAAAAAGAATACTTTGCCTCTCAGTTGAAGTGAGGAGAGCTCTGTTTCAAAACTGAGTTGAGCCACATAAACAGTGTCAGTTCTGAAACAGGGCTCTCCAGGGGATGGAGGCAAGGGAAAGGCACTCTTCCTTCCTCCAGAGAAAACATCTGGCTTTTCTGTGAGAAAAAGTTTACTTATCAAGTATTTAACTCATTTTTGTGGGGGGGGGGGGCGGGGAAGAGAGCAGGTGTTGAAGAGTGATTCTTTTTTTTTTTTTTTGAGACAGAGTCTCACTCTTTTGCCTGGGCTAGAGTGCCGTGGTGTCAGCCTAGCTCACGGCAACCTCAAACTCCTGGGCTCAAGCAATCCTTCTGCCTCAGCCTCCCAAGTAGCTGGGACTACAGGCATGTGCCACCATGTCTGGCTAATTTTTTCTATATTTTTAGTTGTCTGATTAATTTGTTTCTATTTTTAGTAGAGACGGGGTCTCGCTCTTGCTCAGGCTGGTTTCGAACTCCTGAGCTCAAACAATCTGCCTGCCTCGGCCTCCCAGAGTGCTAGGATTACAGGCGTGAGCCACCGCACCCGGCCCAAGAGTGATTCTTAAAAGAAATTTTGAACTGCTCACAGTAGCATTACGGTTAGCTGATGTTTATAGGACATGTCAAATGTGTTAGGCTTTGTGGAAAATAAATATATTACAAAATTTCTGTAAGTTTAGCTTGCATGAAACAGCTTTCACTGGACCCCAATCCCCTTGCTGCTGAACGCTACAGGTTCTGGCCCTCAGAACTCCTTTCCATCTTGCTCACTGAATTTAGCACATGCAGGCTTCTTTGCTGTTCCTTGAATGCACCAAGCACACTCCTGTCCTAAAGCCTTTGCATCTGGATTTCCCCTTTTCTTAGAATGTTCTTTCCAAGACATTGGCCTGACCTTGCTCTGTCATTCTATTTAGGCCCTTGCTTGTATACCTCCACTTTGGAGAAGTCTTCTCTGACTACTTTATCTAGGGCAGCACCCACTTATGTGTTTTTTCTTCATGCCACTTGTCACTAGCTGATATTATTTATTTATACATTTGTGACTAGTCACCCCTACTAGAATTTAGGCTCCAAAAATGTTCATCCCTATCGTCACTGCATCCAAAACAGTGTCTGGAATATTGTAGGAGATCAATAATATTTGTTCAATGACCCAACTAGAAGTTGCTGGGCATATAATGGGCATTTAATAAATACATATGGAAAACCTTATGGACTGAATGAATGTGTACATGCTTTATGCTAGTTTAAAATTGTATTTATAATGATCCCATTATTTTACTTTAAATTTGTTTCCAATTATTGGTTTGATCAGACTTGAGGTATCACGAGTATTTCTTAGAGTAATGGCATCTACGTTAGAATTTAAAGGAAGGATATGTCAGGCAAATAGGATTATGTGCTGAAAGTAGTTGGGAGCAGGGGAATAGGAAAGTGCTTGTGGCAGAGACGAGCATGGGCAAAGGCCCGGCAGCCAGCGAAACTTCAGCTGGAGGAAGTCCAGTGTGATCACAGCATGCTATGAAAGAGGATTATATAGATTAGGGTAAGGGGAGAGGAGAGGGATGAGATTAGAAAAATAAGCAGGAACTAGTGCCTTCACATGTTTTGTAAATTGTGTTGGGGATTAGGATTTTAATCTGAAGGCAAGAGGGAGACACTTGGGTTTTTCAGCAGAACATTAATAAGATCAGATTTGAACTTTAGAAATTAGCAGCAATTCAGGAGATGGATTGGAGGGGGACACATCCTGAATGTAGGACACTGTTTAGGAGGTAATGATGACAGGCCATGTGACATATGAAGCTGAATAATGGCAGTACGGATGGAAAGCGGTGGATCAATTGAAGAGACTTCATAGGGTAGAATAGGTAGGATTTCTTATTGATTGTAGCAGTGTTGGAGGGGGCTTGGGAAGGAGAGGAAAGAATCTAGTCTTGTGCCAGAGAACACTAAGAAAACTCAGGCTCAAAGGGGGAAAATTATAAAGGCAATTTTGGTAAGGTTGATTTTGGAATACCTGTGGAACATCCTGGTGGATGTGTCTAGTAAACAGTTGGATGTATGAGCTTAGAATTTATGATAATATTCTGAGCTGGAAATTTAGATTTGAGCATCATCTGCCCATAGATGTGAACCGACATTGCTTAGGAAAAAAGTATTCTCTCAACTCTTTACCTAGACTCAACTATTGTTAATATTCTATCTCATTTCCTTTATATTTGCATTCTCTTTCTCCTTTTCTCTCATATAAATATAAATATATATTTTCCCTTTACCCCTAAATACTTAAATGTATATTTCCTATGAATACAGATATTCTTTTATATAAACACCGTAGTTTTCAACTTCAATAAATTTCACATTGATATATACTCTTTTATAATCTATCATCTGCATTCCAATTTGAACTATCAACCCAATAATGACGCCAGGCAGCATTTTTAATTCTCAGGTTAAGATTTATTTCTTCTGCTACGTTCAGCTTTCACAATTACACAAAAATCTAAGAACCACATTTAATAGTTGTTTTGTTTGCATTTTCCTTCCTATAAAAGAAATAATAAGATTTGAAAGGATATTTCCTTATATACTGAAGGCCGTTTCTTGCAACTTCTCTGTAGTCTACCTAGAATCCAAGAGGGCAAAGCTATTGTGTGAACAAAAAAGAGTTGCACAAACTGACCTCCCTTGTGTATAGCTTTTGCTTTGATGCTTCTTTATGAGCAAGAAAACTTAAGGCCCAGAAACTGTTCCTCCTGTTATTAAGCTCACCTGATTTGAGTTAAGTTACATTCTTCTCTCTTCAAGAAATTAAAGACAGAACTAATCAGAAAAGGATAAGGTGGAGTGGTGAGGGGAGGGAATAAAGTTCATTATATAAGGTGAACTTCATGATTTAGGTCTCCGTTAAGGTGTATCAGAATTAGAATACAAAAAAATGCAATGCATCAAGCATCAGCTGGCACTAAATTCACCATGCTGTCAGTAAGAGCTGAGAGTAGGACGATCCGCATTCCAAACCTAACATGACCACAGAGGCACAATGGGAAGCTTTATTTATTGGAATCCTTCTGCACCCACTTTTGAAGTTGCTAAACTGGTTTCTGTTTCCTTTGTGGGTGTTTTGGTCAAAGAATAAAAGCATGTTTTGACCTGTCACTGAGTTCTGAGAGTTGATCTCTAATGGAAAAAGAACAGATTTATCAGCATCATTTACCTCCGCAAGAGCCCTAACTCACTGTGGTTCAAAGTCACTCGCACATGGAAAAATTATTTCCTACCCTCACTACCCATCCTTTTTTTTTTTTTTTTTAATGTGAGAAAAATACCCGGATTAATCTGCAAGCCACGTCAAAGGGAGATGTTTGGCAAGTACTGTATCTTTGATTAAAAAAAAAAAAAAGTACACAAAGCAGTCTTTAGCTGCCCACAGAAACCACCAATAAGATGACCAAACCATGACATTAGGCCACTGGAAGATTTGCCCCTAAAGTACATGAACCCAAGTAAGCATTGATAAAATGGATTCCTTAAAAACAAAGTCAAACAAGAAGGCTCTAATGTAGTGGTAAAACCAGGGGCTTTGAAATCAGACATATTTGAGTTTGAATTCTCTCTTTGCTACTTACCATGTAGCTTTGGCTGAATTATATAAAGCTCTCTATGTCCCAGTTGCCTTGCTAGTGAAAAAAAGGAGAAATAACATCTACCTGCCAGGGCATTAAGTTAGGATTAACACATTAACTTCCATGAGAGTTGTATTTAACTCACTCTAGTTTTGACCCTGGGGCCACACGAAGCATATATAAAATCTTGTTGATGTTCTTATTGTTACAATTAATATTAACGATTTAATTCTAAAAGCATGGATTAAATGAAGTGTCAATAAATTTTATTGTTCTATTTATGTTTACTTTTAAATTACACTCAAAGTTTTTATTCTATTTTTGTAATAAAACAGTGTGGTCCCAAGGAAAAGTTTCTGTTTTTGTGTGTGTTAGTCGATGTGTTCAATGAGATGATGTATGCAAAATATCTAGCACAATGTCTAGCATATGGTGAGTGCTTAAAAATATGTTCCCTGTACCCTTAAGCATGCTGACATGGACTTATTTAATACAAGGCAAAAGGATTGATTTAAGACAGAAGAGATGGGAAGGAGGGACCCGAGACCTCCAGGGGGTGCTGGCCCAAATCAGTTAAGGAAGGACAGCCTGAGACAGTTGGGAGGCTCGGCCTTTAGTCCAGACGAGTGTACACAAAGGGAGAATGTCAGGGAGTACCAGGGGACAGGTGACTCTACATGTTCACGTATATGTGCCAGAGAGTGGTGCTGCCCTTGCAACTAGGAAGGAGGAAGAATAGCTTGAGTCGTGAATGGTCATTTGAATTCCAGAGATGTTTTCAGAGACACTCAGGATATTAGGGGGAAGTTGCCTAGCTCACAGCTGGACTTGTGGTGCTTTAAACTTGACAGAAATGTTAGCATTCAAGTTCTACTCTTGATGAGTCAGCTACACATAAGTAAATTAATACCATAGCACTAAAATATCCTCCAGAAAGGAAGAGGTATATAGACAGAAAAGAACAGGAAAGTCACTGAACATGTGTATCTAGGTCAGCACATAAAAAACCCTGCTCTTTATTTTTCAGCTTTATAGGCAAAGTGCCAAAACTACTGTTTGTAAAAGGTGTTGACATGCGGTGTGCTAGGGCTCTGCGCCCGTCTGGTTTCTGGGACATCAGTCATTTGGCATCTTCTTACCTAAACAAGAAACCATTCAGAGAAGGGCTCTTTCTTCCTTTGGGTTAAGAACAACAAAAACTATCATTCCTTGTGTTTTTCCATAGTGGTAGGTACTCTGACGTGGTAGGCAGAATAATGACTCCTAAAAGTTTCCTTGCCTTAATCCCTGGAGTCTGTGAATGTGCCTTACTTGGCAAAAGGAAATTAGGTTGCATTCACAGCAACAACCAAAATAAATAAATGGGACCTGATCAAATTAAAAAGCTTCTGCACAGCCAAAGAAACTGTCACAAGAGCAAACAGACAACCTACAGAATGGGACAAAATTTTTGCATGCTACAAATCCGATAAAGGGCTGAAAACTAGAATCTACTTAGAATTCAGGAAAATCAGCAAGAAAAAATCAAACAACCCTATCAAAAAGTGGGCAAAGGACATGAACAGAAACTTTTCAAAAGAAGACAGAATAATGGCCATAAAACATATGAAAAAATGCTCAACATCTCTAATCATCAGGGAAATGCAAATCAAAACCACAATGAGATATCACTTATCTGCAGGGAGACTGGCCTTTATCAAAAAGTCCCAAAACAATAAATGTTGGCGTGGATGTGGAGAGATAGGAACACTCACACACTGCTGGTGGGACTGCAAACTAGTGCAACCTCTGTGGAAAGCAATATGGAGATACCTTAAAGAGATACAAGTAGAATTAGCATTTGATCCAGCAATCCTGTTACTGGGCATCTACCCAAAAGAACAAAAGACACTCTATAAAAAAGACACCTGCACCTGAATGTTTATAGCAGCACAATTCACAATTGCAAAGATGTGGAAACAACACAAGTGTCCATCAATACATGAGTGGATTAATAAAATGTGGTATATGTATACCATGGAGTACTATTCAGCTTTAAGAAACAATGGTGATAGAGCACCTCTTGTATTCTCCTGGATAGAGCTGGAACACATTCTACTAAGTGAAGTATCCCAAGAATGGAAAAACAAGCACCACATGTACTCACCATCAAATTGGTATTAACTGATCAACACATAAGTGCACATATAAGAATAACATTTATTGGATGTCGGGTGAGGGGGGGAGGAGGGGATGGGTATGTTGGGTATGTGCATACACAAAGAGTGCAATGTGCACCATTCCGGGGGATGGACACGCTTGAAGCTCGGACTTGGCGGGGGGAGGGCAAGGGCAACATACGTAACCTAAACATCTGTACCCCCATAATATGCTGAAATAAAAAAAAAAGAAAAAAAAAAAAGAAATTAGTTTGCAGATGGAATTAAGGTTGCAGCTGACTTTCAGATGGGAAATAATCCTGTATTATCTTGGGGGCCCAATATAATCACAAGGGGCCCTCTAAATGGAAGAAGGAGGCAAGAGAGTCAGTATCATAGTGATAAAATGTAAGAAAGACTCAACCGTACATGCTGGCTTCGAAGCTGGTGGGTGGCCATGAGCCAAAGACTGTGGGCAGCCTCTAGAAGCCAGAAAAAGCAAGAAAATGGATTATCCCCAGAGCCTCCAGAAAGGAACACAGCCCTACTGATGCCTTGACTTCAGACTAGTGGGATGTATTTCAGACTTCAGACCGTTGGAACTTTAAGATAATATATTTGTGTTTTAAACCACTAACTTTTTTGTAATTTGTTACAGCTGCAATAGGAAACTAATACATCTGGTAAACACTTTATGTGCCATATCTGAGGCAGGACCTATTATTATCCCCATTTTACTGAAAATAAAAATGGAGGCTTAGAGAAGTCATATCCTGGTCTGACAGCAAAGCTCATGTTTTTAAAACACTATTTTCTCCCCCTCCGAATTCTTCTAAAACATGTAGAGAGGAGTCATAAGACATCATCTTTCTTTTAAAATTCCTCAACAGAGTTCTCATCTAAAAACACTGATGTCATGGTATAATGGGATAAGAACGGATGATAATCACACCTAATAAAAACAGTGTGATTGGATCGTCTTCTTGTTAGGATGACTAGTTACTTTGTATCAGCTGCTCTCATCCAGGATTATGAAAAGGATCTTGTGCAGATAACTAATTGCCATTCCTTGAAGCTATCTGTGTTGTTTCCACCTAAGTAAGAAGCAGGAGATACCTGATTTGAGGTTTTTAGCAACGTCTTTGTTCTCAACATTAAATCCTAGCTATTGTCCTGGTTTCTCCCCTACAGAATGTGGTTGGCTCAATTAAGGCAAGCCATTAGGCAAGTCCAGACTGAGTCTTGTTGGGGAAGAAAGAATATCTGATCCATATAAATAAATCTCAGACAGAAACCAAATCAGCCATGCAGAGAGCCAACCATACGCTATCCATGTGCTTTAATTCCTATAGTTTTAATTTTGATAATTCCTTTCTAAAAACTTTTAGTTTTCAAGTATAAGATATTACAGACGATTTATCTTTATAAATTACACAGCGAACTCTTCTAAAAGCTTGTTTTTCCCAGTGGAATCTTTTCCCCACATCTCTTCCATACAACGGAACAATTTCGCCCCAGTGCAAATTAAAAGTCCCAGGATCTCACCCCCTTCAACCGGTAAGATTTCAAGAAATCTAAGTTGAAGAGAACATTATGTAGTGTCTGACCTATTAACTGATTGTAATCTAATGTGGCCTTCTACTCAGGATGAATGACATCCTGTGCTACCTCAAATCCTTTGTGAAAGGAGAAGTGTGAGTCACATGCATACACACGTGCACAGGCCCAAACAAACACATGCTTTCGCACACAGATAACCAGCTTAAATCATTCCTGAAATGCTTCATTCTTGGGATAACCTTCAGGCATATTACATAAACTCTTTGCAAACAACTCTATGAGAACAAATAAGAAAAGCTTATGTAACAATTATCAAAAGGTAGGCATGTCTTCTATGTTATTGCAAACAGCTGTATAACCATTTGTTAAGCAGCTCTTTGCTTGAAAGTTGTATTCAGTAAAACTTCCTCTCTTATTTTTGTCCCAAGTTTAAAATCATGCAATCTATCTAACACCTTAGTAAAGCAACTGAATTTTGTTACTGCATAAATTGTCTGCATCTGTCCACAGAAAACAAAGAGCTCAAAAGCAGTGATTTTTAATACTGCAAGTCTTCATAGGAATGAAGTCTATAGGAATAACCATGGAATTTTGCAAAAAGCTAAATATCCTATCTAATTTGGAGAATACCGTAAAAAGAAAAGATGGTGGCATCTAAGTGTTTGTAAAATTCATATAAATTATAGATTTTTTTCCAGCAAATTACACACATTGTGTTCCCTTTAGTACTAAGTCACAAACACACGAAACAAGTTTTGTACTCTTTCCATTAATAGCAGTGGTGCTGGTATAGCTATATTTTCCTGTTCTGAAGCTCTTAGCTATTAACAGCATATATTTTTCAAATAACACAGCAATCCATGGCCATGCAACACAACAAATCTTATAGGCAGATGATAAACTTAGGAGGGAAATAGCACAGAAGTCCAAATATGTTGGCTATAAAACTACTGAGCTGCATAAACCTTACACGAGAATTTTAAATTAACCTTAGTAAGATCGCATCCTGTGCTAACATTTATTTTAGCAAAATTATGTAATTAACCAAACTAATGAGATCAGATACTAATTAATAAGTACCATCTACAAACTGAGAATAGTCATCTTCCATTTGAATGGTCAATGATAATACTATCACATAGAATGTCAGCTTACATGGGGGTAATTCCTAAAGTCAACATGGAAGAGCTGAGAAACCTATATTGTCAAATTTATGATTGAAAAAGGTCACCAAAACATCAATGCACACCATATGCATGGTCTTGTGTATATACCACAGGTAGAGAAATTCTTAAGCACATTAAAGTATGTTTTAAGGAAGAACAAAAGGAAAGTCTATATGCAGATGTTTGGACACTCAAACCATTTTGCCTTTAAGATAACTATGAAACCCTGGTGGTGAATGAGGTATGAGCAGAGATTCTAAAGTGTTTCTGCTTGCTTGTTGGTATTCTCAGCTTTTTAGTTCTGTGTTTCATATACAGCTCTATAATTTTAGTAGATTTACTTATTTTGAGGTTGAGATGACAATAGTGAAAGCACATTTTATATATTATACAGGCTTAGGTTCTAAAGTCCCTGGAAAAGTTCAAAGGGATGTGATTCCACTGGAGCTACAGATGGTAGATATGTCTAGGAATATTACCCAAGCTTACAAAGCTACCTTATTGAAGAGGTGGGCCCGTGTTGGTTCTCCATGACCCTTTCCTCAGAGCTGATTGGATGATGAGGATGCACCTGACGCTTGCCCCAGGGGCTGCTCTTCCATGGACAGATGGTCTGGGCCAATCAGACACTCTCTCAAATTGAAACTAAGAGATGGATCCTGGAGCTCAAAGACCATATAGCATTGGAGCCTAATTGAAGTCATAACAACAAAAGCAATGTGCAAGCTAATGGACAAGCAGAGAAACTAGTCTACAGAGAGAATGGAAAAGACTTGAAGAACAAAGTGGAAGTCAAAGACCTTGGGAAAGCAGGGAGACAGCCAGCCTTGGCTCCTGACTTCCTAGGACTGAGTATTGTACCATGAAGCCTGGCCTGTGGATGTCCATGCAGCTTCTTGCGCAATCATTGCCATCTCTATCTTTGTTGAGTTTGGTTGCATCAGTTTTAATTTCTAGCCTTGACTACAAATAATGCTACCATTTAAAGAGTACCGAATAGCTTGCTAGAAATTTTTTTTTTCATTTAACCTTTATTAAAGCTCTGAAAAAATGTTACTCCTATTTTATAAAAAAAGGTAGTAGGAAAAGGTAATAAGAAGATTTTGTCCAATGCTGTACAGTTTTGTCCAAAGCTGGCGGAACTAGGATTTTCAGCTTTGCACTGTCCTGCTCCATTTTCCTATGCAACTACAACCATTACGCCCACACACAGTTTCTTCTTAGTAGCTAACAAGCTTCCTCCACAAAATAAATGCTTCTTGTTTTCCTAATAATTAATATTATTTCCTAATACCATGTCCAGAATGGTGTCTAGGATGGTGGAGCTTTCTTACCCCTAGCGCAATGATGCCAAAGCTGCCCTTGGAAGTCTTAGCTCCCTCACCAGATCTGTAAATCCAATCGTAATGCATACACGGTTTGAGGGATACAATGAGTAAGTGAATCTTTCTGAGAATATAGACTACTTTAAAGAAACATATCCTTCTCAACTAATCACAAAGCACTCTGACAGTAGGGCCGTGGCTGTGCCTATCCCATAATGAAAACTCTAATATCTTGGTTGTCACAGTTAATCTTATGTGTCAAGTTGGCTAAGCTATGATGTCCAGTTGTTTGGTCAAACACCTG
>RJWJ010046332.1:0-11380 GCA_004363605.1 Indri indri | reverse complement strand
CATGATTAAATCAATCAATTAAAATATCCTCTCTTAAAATTCTGATATTCAAAAGGCAGAAGACGTGTTTCCCCCTCTCTGTTTTCCATATGATTAACTCCAGCATATCCCTTTTCTTGGGCCTGGAACTACCAAGCTGCTATCCACAGAACCATTATTGTCACCCAGTTTTAAAGAGAGGAGTCCAGGGGTTACAGAAAATAAAGGGAGAGAGGGAGAACATTTAATATTTCAAAAGCATTTTCCTGTTCCACTAATGTGATAATGATGGCTCCACATTTGCTGAGCTAGGAGGTGAGATTCAGAACTAGCAGTACAACTAGAAATAGTAACACGCGGCTGACTTCTGATGAAAACATCACGCGAGGAAGCAGCACAAATACAGGGCATATTCACACTTTCAGTATTTAATACTTTGATATTAGCTCAATTGTATTCAAGAACACCAATAAAAGGAAAATTTCTCAAAAAAGCAGAAAGAATTCTATGTATACTTTTAAAAAAAATCTGGCCACTTAACCAGGGTATGCTCCACAATAAAATCAAGTTGGAGAAAACTAGAGTGCTTTCAGAATTTCAATACCTCCTTGCAGTTCCAGCACATCTGCAGGAGTAATAAGATTTTTGATTTCTAAGAGGCTTGTGGTTAACCTCACAGCATGGAATGAATTATCTACAATTCCATCCTTCATTAAAACACCCTTTCCATGAAACGTGTCAATGAAGTCAGAACCTGGCTGGCCACTGATCAACCAGAGCACTGACCATCCACTTTCTTTTTCCATTATGTTCCTTAATTATAACAAAATATAGTCATTTATGCCCTAAAGTTTTAAACTGTTTATGTTGTGCCCTTACTAAGTTAAAAACACCTATAATGTTTTAATTTGAACAGGGTGTATATATACATATATCAAAGTTAAATGCCATACGTGTGTAAACACAAATATTTTTAACCTCGAATGAGATAGAATCATTAAATTTAATCATTCCTTATTCAAACTGCACAAATACATTTCTTCGAAGCATAGTTACTAGTATTTAGAAAAGTCCTTAATTCCTAACCCTGCCCACACAATATATAATTCCCAAGGAGTGCTTAAGTTTGAGAGAAAACAAAAGAAAATGTCACTCCAAAAGTTGTATTTGCAACATAAATTCCACATTTTCAGTTCTCAACACATGGAAATTACTCCTTTGCCATTCCTAATCCCTCCCGTTCCACCTCTAGTTCTTCATGAGCTAGGTAAAAAGGAGGGAATTTAGGTAAAGGACATTCTTTACTATTTTTTAAAGTCCATATCTCTACTACTATATCTACTACTATAATCAACATAAAGATCCAAAAATTAAAATCATCGCATCCTCTCACTTGAATACTTGAGGAGATTTGCCAAAGGCCATTGGATAGACCCTGGCTGAAGAGTATATATAGGAGTCGCTACTTTCGACAGCTGCTTGAGATAAACAGATATGTTCAGTAGATAATGAAATAACAGCATTTATATCTGATTTGAAATAAAAATCCAAAATTGAACTGAATGTACTTGTAAGTAAAAATTCCATAAGGGGTCAATGACTACATTATCCTTCAAAACTTTTCTATTAGTTCATAGACCAATGTCAAGAAAAAGAAAAAAGTTACAAAAAGGCAGTTATACGGCCTTTGAATATTTTAAATACCCAAATCTCACTTCAGGAAGAGAGCATTGGCCCAGCGAAGTGGCTCACTTCTGTAATCTTAGCACTCTGGGAGGCCGAGACAAGAGGATCGCTTAAGGTCAGGAGGCCGAGACCAGCCTGAGCAAGAGCAAGACCCCATCTGTACTAAAAATAGAAGAGTTAGCAGGTGCGGTGGCATGCCCCAGCTACTTGAGAGGCTGAGGCAGGAGGATCTCTTGGGCCCAGGTATCCGAGGTTGCTGTGAACTAGGCTGATGCCACAGCACTCCAGCCTGGGTAACAGAGCAAGACTCAGTCTCAAAAAAAAAAAAAAAAAAAAAAAAAAAAAAAAAAAAAAAAAAAAGACGACGAAGAAGAAAGAATATAGGATTTAGTTTCCCTTTCTCAAAAATATAACAAACATTTTTTCATTTTTTCAAGTATTTTAAGGGCTATTAGTAAATAACCCTGTCCAATTTACATAAGTGATCTTAAAAGGAAACATACTTTTCAAGTTTAAATGATTCACTACTTTGTGTAATTATGTTGATACATGTGCCAGAAATAATTATTAGGGTGCCAAACCACATATCAAAATCAGGTGTTTTATTTTTAACTTACTATATACTACTCATGTTTTTTTCTCTATACATTATTCTGGCACTTATTAATATGGAGTTTTATAATATTTATCATGAAATTTCTAGTCATTAAATGCAAATTTTTCTCAACTTCTTATGGTTTCTACAGCTGTATTTGGAGGTGTAGCTTGATGAAGAAAAATACTGGCTTTGTTGTAATTAGAGATAAGAACACTACTTAATAAGATTTACTACCACACTGTGGGAAGGACTTGTAACACAAGCTAGCATAACTGAATTGTGACACAAACTATTTTTATACAGATTTTAAAACTTTCTGGAATTGAACCTGACCCTCCTAACCAAAAGAGTACTGGGATCTATTTTTTTCCCCCCTTTTTTGACATTAAGAGAAGTCTTGGCTAAAGAGTACTATATCTTCACTCCCTTCCCCTGTTCCAAAAGAATTTTTGTCACTGATATATGAAAGAATCCTTGGATACATTCCTGCTGCTTGTATTCTCTTCAGAGTGGGGATTAGAAGTCATCTGCATTGATAACAGATTTATGCATTTTATACATCTTTCATTAGTAAGCTTTCTTTTTAAATGATGGAAAAACTTATAATAGTATTGTGGTTAATTGTCCTTATGCACAAGTAAATTCTTTTTCATATCTGTAATTTTCGCTCAAATAATGCTGCCATTATATTGTTGGGACTGAAATATCTAAATGAGTTTTATCTTTAATACACATGAATTATTACTAGGTTCAGGGAGAATAAAAAGATGGCTAAAATGTTTTCTTTTTAAATTCCCTAGTTTCTCAAAGGGTTGAATACAAAAGCAGTGAAGATGCAGATTCAGAAAGGTCGGGATTAAAATCTTGAAATCAAGACTGATTTATTGTCCATGCCAAGTAAATTCTAAGTTCTGTTTTTTAAATATTAAATAGAAGGTTGTTTCTACATGGTGAAGAGTAGGATCTTTGTAACCAAATAATTTCTACCATGACCTGTGTGCATAGCACCTATGTGCTGTGCTAAATGTCATTTCCCTTCTTCCTCCTTCTAGTTTTTCAGTACTTTCACTCAAGCATTTGCTTAAATCGTAAACCTTGAAAAACTGAGAAGAAAAGGATCCCAAGGGCGTTCATGTCATTGGGATTTAATCAAAGAAAGTTATACTACTACTTTCCCAAGAGATATCCCTGCTCTGTTCTCCTTTGAACAGCCTCTGTATCACTTTTCTACTCTTCTTAGAACAATTTTTCATAGACCTAACTGCATTACATTTATTCAAGTACATGTGTTGTACAGCCAGTTGAATCCCACAAGCTCCTTGAACTTTCAGGAATTTATCGTATTCATCCTTCCATATCGTATGACATTTTTCAACATTATTACATTTTAGGTTGAATATTATTTAAAAACTCAACAGATTTCATGCCTTCTTATAAGATAATATGTCTAATGCATGATGATAATCAAAAAAGTCTAATATAAAGTAACCAAGAAAGTCATCACCACATGGTAGGAATGCAATTAATAATCCTGTAACTTTTACAGGGGAACTTTTAAAAAATATTCTCTTCAGAGATACTTCAAACTCCCATCAGAAACCAATGATGAGACAAAATATTTCAAAACTGTAAATTTCTTCAGTTATTTATAAATAAATAAGAACACCTACACCATTTTAACATAGCACACTTTCTAGATTGGCCACAAAATCGTTATTTATCTTTACTCAAATAGCTTAAATGTGTTTGCCTCTAAATGCACTGCTACAATTTAGTTTCACCTCTCCCAGGAAAAGCATAATGAGTGTAATCATTGTATGCAGTGCAAATTAAACCCAGAGAAAAGTTATTACAAACAACATTTCCACACATGCCCTCCATCCCGGGTCCCTAGAAGATATAGTAGGGCATTCGGCACCAAAAGGAGAGAGGCACGTTAACGATTTAATTCAAAATCCTTTGGTAATTTGTAATGGAAACTTATAAGAGCTGGATTTAATCTAAGCTGTGTTTCAGCTCCATGATGTAGAAATAGAGTTTTCATTTTATATTTCAGGCAAAATTATGAATAGTGAATAGCAATGAGATTAAGAATTGAAATTTAACAATAGCAGAAGATACCTTTTGTGTAACCATTTCTGAAATTCATCTTTATGTTACTAAATTCATTCTCCTTACATTTCTATTCCTTAAATCATTTCTCAAATTCCACAAGGAACTTTTTTTCTCTATAATTACAAGTTGGAATTGCCCACCAGATAAAAGTTTCAGAAGGCTGCACACTTAAGATTAATGGAGGCACATTGATAAAAGTAGTTGCCCCAGGACATGGAGTGTACAACTGTCCTCAGAAATACTTCTGAATCAAAGGTGAATCTACTCTTGCTCAAGTGTCTTGGCTAAGTCTTTTTTATTTCTGACAGCCTTCAAGGACTTGTACTTTCATGAATGTACAGTACTCTGATACTCTATTTGAGATTTCTTTTATTTGATCCTAGATCTGGTTTTATGGTCCTACCCAGGCTCTTTTAGACCAGAGCATAGACTACTCTTGGTGGGAGCACATAATGAGTGAACCATTCTACAAGATCAAAATAACTTCCCTAAACAAAGGGTTATCTAATGTTTTCTTCTAGTGTGGTGACTATACATTTCTGGATGAATAAAAATTGTCTATTAATATTTAAGATTTAGATTGTGGAGTCATACTCAAAGAGATAATGATTGAATACTTATTTAATAAGAACAATTCATTTTTTTTTCACTCAAGAAGTTCCCTAGGTGATTGAAATTACTGTGGCATATGGACTAGTCAACACTTTGAACTGAACATCAGAAACACAGTATTTGTTCAGAAAGTGAAAGCTCCATCATCACACCATTTAGAGAAATACTGGTGTCCGTGTTTCCAATAGGGAATTTTTATCCTAGTTCATTAAGCTCTGTACTATTTTAGCTTAGAAATTTATGAAGAAATTCAATAGTATTTAAAAAGAAATTGGCACATTTTTATCAAATAATTCTTGTTAGAAAATATTTCTAATTTAAGACATTATAATGGTATCTTTAAAACTTAATGAACTGAACAAGGGCAGAATTATTCCAATTAGTATAACCATCATGATATATGAATTATAAGATTGTTTTTATTTCTTTGAAAGAATAATTCCAGCTTCATAACCTCTAGAATTCCTACAGGTATAGTGATATCTAAACTGTTGTCACAGTGATCTTTTTTGGGTGGTTTAAACATAATTAATTTTCTTAAAATCATATTTAACATTTTGTCTTAATAATCCTTAAATGGCTTCCCTTTAACACAGTACTATTCTCTTTTAGTGTGAGTCTCACTTTAGAGCATAAATCCTTAATTCCTTGTAACTATGTACAGCTACAATAATAATTACATGCAGTATGATGAAGAATACTGGTGGAGGAGTAGGAAAAGCAAGACTCCATGTAAGATCAGGTGAGTCAGTAGTTCCCAGTCTCCTTCTCTATGTGTAAATAGGAAGAGTAAAGAACAATTCTAATTGAGCTATGTAAGAATGAGTTCTGAGCATGGAGATACATTTAAGAGGATGAACTATACAAGTAGCATATCGCCAAATGGGTAATTACAGAGCAACTTGAATAACAGAACATAGAAACGTTCAACAGTTATATCAGTGGCTCTCAAACTTTTTGGTTTTAGAATTCTATTACATTCTCAAAAATGATTGAGGACACTAAAAATTTTTATTTATGTAGAAATATACCATATTAGGAATTAAAATTGATATATTGTTAAGTATTTATTTATTCATTCATTTAAAATGCCCTCCCAGGAAGTGGACCTTAATCCTTATCTCTGACCCACCCAGAGTATGGGCTGGGCTTTTGGGGACTCTAACTGACTCACTGCCAAAGAATACAATATAGAAAGGGAAAAAATAGTAACTTTATACTTAAAATTGGCTGACATTACCTTAAACAAGTAATCAAGGTTAATATTAATGTAACAAATGATAAATCACGTTGATTTTCTGATATAATGTAATGAGAAGGGCATTTCATGTCTCTGCTATTCCTCCCCAAACCCATAACGCTTGTCTAACCATGAGGAAATCCAAATCGAGAAACCTTCTACAAAATACCTGACCATTTTCTTCAAAACTATTTTCTTCGGTTTCATCAAAGTCACACAAACAAATAAGATTGAGAAATTTTCACTAAAAATACAACTAAATGAAATGTAGCATTCCAGATTGGGTCCTGGAACATAAAAATACAATAGTGGTAAAACTGGAAAAACCAAACGAAGTCTGAAATTTAGTTAACAGTATGCATCAATATTAATCTCCTAGCTTGATGAATATGCCATAGTTGTAAGATGTTAATACACAAGAAAACTGGGTGAAGGATACACAGAAATTCTCTGTGCTATTTTTGCAAAAGTCTTTGTTTATGTAGGTTATATTGTAGATAGACATGATATTAAAAAGCAAAATTAAATATTACATATTTATTAATTCAATGAAAGTAAATAATAAACCCATAGTATGTTAACATAACTTTTATATTTTTTATATAAAATAAGCAAAAGGAAAAGTGAAAAAGTAACATTGTTTTACATTTTGAAAGCTTCTTTAATGTTTATCTTAATAGAAGATAGCTGAATTCTCATTTCTGCTTCTAAATCTAATATGCTACTTTTGTTGAAGCGTATGAAGAAAATCATCCTCACACAGATATATACTTGGAAAAAGGAGAAATATTTAAGTAGACTTTTAAATAGTAGTGGATTTCTTTTTTCTGTGATTAAAATAAAACTTTGCTATTGGTTTATGCTTAAAAATTGGTTGCTTGGGGAAAGCAAATTCTCTTCAATAAATGATGCTGGGAAAGCTTAATATTCACATGCAGGAGAGTGATTAGATTCTTACCTTATGCCATATGCAAAAATTAATTTGAAATGTATTAAAGACCTAAAAATAAGACCTAAAACTATAAAACTCCTTGGAAAAATATAATGGAAAAGCTTCATGATGTTGGTCTTGGCAATGATTTCTTGGATATGACACAAAAAGCACATGCAAAAAAAATAAAAATAGATTTAAAAAATAGGACTACATTAAACTTAAAACTGTTGTGTACCAAAGAACACAATCAACAGAATGTAAAGGTAACCTTTAGAATGGGAGAAAATATTTGCAAATCATATAAGTAGTTAATATCCAGAATATATAGACTCCTACAACTTAACAATAAAAATCTAATAACTCAACTTAAAAATGGGCAAAGGATTTGAATAGATATTTCTCCAAAGATTATATACGAATACCCAACAAGCATTTGAAAAGATGTTCAATATGGCTAATTATCAAAGAAATGGAAGTCAGAACCACAATGAGATATTATCTCCCACCCATTAGAATGGTTACTATTAAAAAAAAAAGTGTTGATGAGGATGAAGAGAATTGGAACATCTGTGCATTGTGACAACTGTAAAATGGAGCAACCACTATGGAAACAATATAAAGGTTTCTCAGATAATTAAAAAATGGAACTACCATATGATTCAGCAATCCCACTCTGGGTATATATATCCACAAGAATTGAAAGCAGGGTCTCAAAGAGATATATGCACATCCATATTTATAGCAGCATTATTCAAAATAGCCCAAAGTAGAATCAACCTACATGTCCAATTGACTGATGAATTGATAAATAAAATGTGATACATACATACAATGGAATATTATTCAGTCTTAAAAAGAAGGAAATTCTGTCACATGACACAACATGAATGAACCTTGAGGATATTAGGTTAAGTGAAATAAGCCAGTCACAAAAAGACAAATACAGCATGATTTCACTTATGTGAAGTACCTAAAATAGTCAAATTCTTAGAAAGAGAAGAAGAATGGTGTTTACCAGGGGCTGGGATGAGAGAGAAAACAGGAGCTGTTATTTAATAGGTACAGAGTTTCAGATCTGTAGGATGAAAAAGTTCTGGACGTTTGTTTCGCAACAATGTGAATACACTAAAAACTACTGAACTGTTCATTTAAAAATGGTTAAGATGCTAAATTTTATGTTAAGGGCTTTTTACCACAATAAAAAAATAGTTGCTTAAAAACTAGTGAAAAGTAAGATCTGAAACAAGATCATTACACTTTTCACAGTCTATAAAAATGCTATTAGTCTATCACACCTTTAAATGGATTTTCTTTTAATCTATGCATTATTTAGTAACAGCATGCATTGGTCATTTAAACAATGCTAGTTTACATAGATACACAGATGTTCTAAATGTTGATATGTCAAGAAATCACATTAGTTAATACCATAATTAATCTTATCAGAAAAGTCATTTTTGAAGAATTAGGAAGCTGTCAAGGTCACAGGGGCAGGCACAAGTTTTCTAAAATTCTAATTTTTATTTAAAGCTCAAATCTTATCAATGGTGGCAAATAATGCAATTTATATTCCTTGTAGTGGCAGGCTTATTTTGCTCATTCCCAAGAAAATATATGCCAGATATCCTGGTCTGAAAAAAACATAGCTCGCCTGTTAGTTATTCTTTCAGTAAAAATCTTGTTCCATAAAAAATGTAGCTGGTTCAGCTCACAACCTAAACAGTCTCACAAATGCTTTTCATCAAAATAATCATTTCAATTTGGTATACAGCAAAAGCCATTTATGCATACTTTCCATTTTATCCCACAGAATATTACAAAAAGTGGACTCAAGTAAAACTTTAATAAAACTGGTAAATTTTACTTTATTATCAGGGACATTTCTAAATGAAACTGACATTTGCTTTTACTGAGAGTGTTTGGTGGTGGTGGATAAAATGTCAATGAGTATAATTTGATGCCACTATCTTAGTTCATACTAAAGCATTACTACAGTGGTCCCCAACCTTTTTGGCACCAGGGATGGGTTTTATGGAAGACAATTTTTCCACAGACAGGCGTAGGGGTGGGTGTGGGAGGGGGAGGCGGAGCTCAGGTGGTGATGTGATTGACGGGGAGTGGCTGTAAATACAGATGAAGCTTCGCTTGATTACCCCACCACTCACCTCCTGCTGTGTGGGCCAGTTCCTAACAGGTCATGGACCAGTACCCGTCTGTGGCCCAGTGGCTGGGAGCTGCAGCACTGCTAGATTTACCCACCACTAATTTTGCATTGTCAGCACAAGTTTTTCCAGGAAAAATAACCAGAGTTGAAAATATTCTTCAAAAGACTTGAATATTTGAGTACCTCTAGTGTTTATTTCCAAGAATTCACATAAAAGGAAATCTACTTCATGACCAATTGGCGATAATATCAGGCAAATGTGGTAAGTTCATTTATGCCTATAGATTTGTCCATTTTACTGACAAAAGTACAATTTTGCAGATAGATATTAAAATATTATTTTATGTTTACAACTAAATAGTAAATATGATGAATTACTGTATTGTTGTACGACAGCCATAATTTCCATTACTTACCATTTGTTCAGCAGAAGTTCAGCAATGTCAAATGTACACAGTGTTATTATCTTCTCAGCTATTGTGTATGCTTCCCCAGCCAATATACTATAATAACTTCACTAGAAGGTTTCAACAGTAGATTTATACGAGCTGGAGAAAGAGCTGGTAAACTTGAAGATAGATAAGTTGAAATTATCTAGTCTGAGGGCAGAAAGAAAAGAGAATGAAGAAAAAAGAACAGAGCATAAGAGACCTGTGAAAACAGAACAGAGCATCAAGCACACCTTCATACCCATGAGAACCCCAAAAGGAGAGGAGAGAGAAAAAGTGTCAGAAAGAATATTTGAAAAAATAATGGCTGAAAACTTCTAAAATTTGATAAAGACACAAATCTACATTCAAACACTTCAATGAATTCCAATTAAAAAAAACACAGAGATCCACACCAAAACATGTTATAATTAAATTGTTCAAAGCCAAAGATAAAGAAGAATCTTGAAGGCAGCAAGAGAGGAGAAGCTCATACAAGAGGTCCTCAATAAGATGAATAGCAGATTTCTCATCATAAAGGCCAGAAAGGAATCCGGTATTTGTAAAGTACAGAAAGAAAAAAAATAGTCAACCAAGAATTCTACAACCAGCAAAACTATTCTTCTAAAATGAAAGAGAAATTAAGACATTCCAGATAAACAAAAACTGAGTGAGTTCATCACCAGTAGAACTGTCCCCAAAGAAATGCTAAAGGGAGTCTTTCTGGCTGAAATGATAGGATGCTAGACAGTAAATAGAAGCCAGCCAAAAAAATAAAATATAATAAATAACTCCAGTAAAGGTAACTATAAAGGTAAATATAAAAGCCTGCATTATTGTGTTTTTGGTTTTTAACTCATCATTTTATGTTATTTATAATTTAAAAGACAAGTGCATAAAATAATAATTATAAATATTTGTTTGTTAGTGGGCACAAAATGTATAGAGATTTAATTTGTGATGATGTGGGTTGAGCTATATAACAGCGAAGTATTTAATGCTATTGAGACTAAGTTGGTATCAATTCAAACATTCTTCAGGATAGATCATATGTTAGGCCATAAAACATATCTCAATAAATACATTTTAAAAGATTGAAACAATACAAATTATCTTCTCCAGATACTATTGAATGAAGCTAGAAATCAAAAATAGAAGGAAAACTAGAAAATTACCAAATATGTGGAAATTAAACAGCCCACTCTTAACCAATGGCATCTTAACTTTATTATAAAATAGTTTTTACCTTGTGGACACTCTAAAAGCATTTTAGAAATGAATGCCAGAGTTCCCCAGATTACACTTTGTGAACCATTTAGTTCTTCCATATATACTCAGTTTGTTGATGGGTTTTAATTCGCTGGCTATAAAATGAAAAAATTTCCCCCTATTACTTTTTTCAAGTTTATGACATTTCTTCTAGGTAGTAGGTCTCAACATTTTGGCCAGATTTCATATTTACCAAGTCACATTCAATTATTAGCACAGTTTGATTTTGGTATTTAAGAATCAGTCCTGTTCAGTTTTTAATGAATTCAAAGCTTATCTGTCTCTCCTATCTTTCACTGTCCAGGGCAGAAAAGGGAGCTGTGGCTGATTAGCAGAGAAGAGACAGGTGTGATTT
>RJWJ010046331.1:0-11391 GCA_004363605.1 Indri indri | reverse complement strand
AGGACAGCTGGCGGCCGTCAAGCTAGAAACAGAAGAATAAAATGACAGAAAGAACACCTTGGACAACATCCGAGGGGCAAGGAGGATGTAAATTAGAAAAGCAATGGAGATGAAACAAAAATAAAGCTTTAAAAAAAATGAAGGATTTTTGCGTGAAAGTAATTTTTCATTTCTCTGGGATAAATACCTAGACGGAGACCGCTACTTCATGTGGTTAGAACAGGTCCAACTTATTACAAAACTGTCAAATTGCTTTCCACGACGTGGCTGCGCTGTTTTACATTCCCACCAGCAAAGGATGAGAATTCATCTTACTTCCCATCCTTGCCAACACTTCGTTTTATCAGCATTTTTTAGTTTAGCCATTCTAATATATGTACATCAATGTCCACAGTCCTCCAGATTGGAAACCCAAGTGTCCTTCGATGGATGGATGGATAAACGAACTGCTGTATATCCACACAACGAGATCCTACTCAGCAATAAAAATGAACAAATTATTGATATATGCAATAACAGATGAATCTCAAATGCATTATGCTAAGTGAAAGAACCCGGGCTCGAAAGGGTCACACACCATGTACAACTCCGTTTGCATGACATTGTGGAGAAGGCCGTCTCCATATCGGCACAGAGACCAGATCAGTGGCTGCCAGGAGCTGGGAGGAGGAGAGAGTGGGTGTATGCAGGGGCAGGTGGAGGATATTCTTTGAGTTGCTGAAGTTATTCAGTATCTTGTCTGTGCTGGTGGTCACATGACCCCATGCATGTGTAAAAACCCAGAGAATGGTACACCGAATATACATTTTAAATTCCTGTTTGGTCCAAAATAAAGTTGCAAGAGAACTAAAGAATTAGGAGAAAAGATTTTGCCGAGCGTGCATGAAAGACAAAGGGCTAATCTCATTAAAATTCAAAAAGGTTCTGCAAATCCACTTTAAAAACTCACCTGGATAAGAAAAATGGGAAAACCATAGGAACAGGTAATTCTTAAAAGAATAAATATAAAATGGTACCAATAAGGCTTGGAAGGGGCAAGGGTGGTCTTATGGTCAGAAGCACCTCAGAAATGCCAGCTTAAGTAAAATTAAACCACTTTCTTTACTGTAATATATATCAGCGCTGTGAATATGTGGATATCCACTGTGATCCTACAGAAAAAGTGTCGAACGGGATGTTTCCAGTCTTGTCTCACTCTAGAACTTTTCCCCATGGAGCTTTTCATAGAACTGAGGCTCTACAGAACAAACTTTGCACTAGCTCATTACTCCGCACGATAGCCCCATAATATTCCGCATTTTATGAGAGTACATCGTCTAATTCCGGTGTTCTAAATTAAGTAAGGCCTTACTCCACCACGACTCCGCTGCCTCTCCCAGGCTGTTGGGCCCGCAAGGATCCTTAATGTTTTTACCAAGAGGGGAGTAGAGACAGGAGGAAAGTCAACTGCTAAATTGTTGTGCCAAGTGCCCTGTGCTTCCAGAACTCTGGTCCGGACCCTGGGGCATCATTTTAGATGGCATCTTCCCTGAGGCCGATACATCTACCGTGAGTCATCAGGGATAATCTCTTGGTTTCCTGAGCCATTTGCTCGAATTCAACATCCCTGGGGCCTCTCTGTCAACTCTACGGTGCCAGGGAAGCGGCGGCAGCCCTTTCCCCAGTCTCTGCTCCGGGCAAACCTGGCACAGACCTGGATCTTCCTGGGCGTGTCCCTTGAGTGCCATGAGCAGTGGGATTAGAAGCTGGAGCATCTTCTTGTCATTCCAGCCCAGAATTGCCCAATCTTTGCTTCCGGCCAAAGCTGATAAAATGCCAGGTGCGGCTGCTTGATGGGGGCGGGTGAGGGGCACATCACAAATGCATGGCAGAGCAGGCTGGGTGACATCACAGAGAGCAGGGCAGGGGCATAGAACACAGGGCAGTCAGCCCTTGTCTGCCCAGCGCTCCCCCTGCAGTGGTGGCTGATGGGACACCCTCGAAGGATCATGCCAGGCTGCGGTTTGCACGCTCCCCTCCCACTACCCACTCAGGCGTCTGCTCTGATTACAGAGCTCTGGGTCTCTGGGTGAGTTTTTATTAATATATCTTCTAGAACCAGGTTGCAAAAGCCTGATACGCCTTGTTAGTAGAACCTCCCACGAGGTTCGCTGGCGGGGAGAGGGTGGAATTAAAGTGGGTCACATGGTAACATTTGCACTAAAAGATGACTCCTGGCATAACACGGAGGCTACTTTAGGGAGGATGAAACTAGAAGAGAGAATGTCTTGCAGGAAGCGGCCACAGAGACGGAGCGGAAAGGCGCTGAAGGGGCCCGCAGAGGGGTCTCGTGGTCGAGGGGCTCTGCGGGCTGAGCAGGCAGACACGAGCCCGGGTCTGGAAGTTTGCGGGTGGAGGACACACTGGAGAGTCAGCAGGCCGCTGGAGTCACGGGCGTGGTGAGGTCGCCCAGGGAGAGAGAGTGCCCAGAGCAGCACCCAGCCTGGGACCCGCCAGTGCTCAGGGTCAGACGGAGGAGGAGGAGGAGGAGGCAGGGCTGGGAAGGGAGGCTGGCGACGGCTGGGAGAGCGGGAGGAGAACCAGGAGAGGGTGGCGGGTGCAAAATGGGACAAGAGTGCTCCAAGGAGCAGAGATGCCTCTGACAGCGGATCGTCTCCCTCCTGAACCTCTCAGCCACCCCCGCCCAGACCCTGGCACCTTCGGTCACATGCTCTCTCCTTCCCTTCCGCATTCGCTCACGGCATTGCAAGGTGCTTCAGTCGCCTCCAACTGAAACCCTTCCACAGCCCCAAAGTGCCCTCCCTGCCACGGCTCACTCACAGCCACCACCCTGTTTCCTCTCGGTCACACCCTCGGTGCTTGTCATTCAAGGAAGGAAGGAGGGAGGAAGGACGGACCCGCTGCCTGAAACAACTTACCTGAGAGGCCCACAGTTATCCCCAAGGTCGGCTCCCTCCTTCCCCCCGAGCCCCGTTGGCAGTGGCACCTGCCCGATGGCCCCACAGAGGACAGCACCCACCCTTCCTCCTCCCCTGCTTTCCGTCTCCCCACCAGGCTGTAACCATGACGAGGGCAGGGGCTTTTTCCTTTTTAATTACTCCCACATCCCCAGTTCTTAGACGGCGACTGGCACATATCAGGCACTTCCTACGTGGTTGGACTGAATGACTGACTGAATGAATGAATGAATGCACATCGAATGCCCTGCGGAGGGGAGGCGTCCCTCCCACTCCTGGCTGCACCCCAGAGGAGTTGCATTATCTTGAACGAGTCACTCAAAGTCTAGGAGTTTCCTCTCCCCTCGTGGGCTTTTTGGGAGGATTAACAGAAACAAAGTGGGACTTAGAGAGCATCAGACGTGTAAAGCTTGCTGTGGGAGCGGCATGGCCTCCAGAGACGCTCGGGGACCTGTGCTGCTGGCCTGGCCCCTTGACGTCAATGAGGCCGTCTCCTTCTCCGTGGAATGAGGAAGGGGCTCACTCGCTCTGGCCCGAGGGACCGTTCTGCAAATGCAGACACCTCGGCACGCAGGAAGTCGTCAGAGCAAGTCAGCACCCAACCTTCTGGCCCCCGGGCACCTCCGCCGGCATCAGAGAGGGTTAGACGGGGAGATGGCGTCTGAGCTCCCACGTGCATGACACACGTCTGTGACCGTGATCTGTCACTGACGGGAAATGCCAGCTTGGAGGTTACGGCTGTAACCGGGGCTGCGGAACGTCAACACCGTCATCACAGCAAACAAGTCATGGAAGCCGCCCGTCCTCCTATCAACCCTAAAAGTAGATCCTATTATTGTCCCCTGTGTAGAAAAAAGGACGTAGCCTGCCGGAGGCCCAAGATGGAAGTGGTGGCCGCAGGATTTGACGCGAGGTGCATCTGGTCCCAGGACCCGCTCTCCCATGCAGCGGGCGGCCACCTCCTGAGTAGCGCAGCGCAATGTAAACGGAGGGACGACACCCAGCAGCGGCGAGTCCCCGCACGATCGTCAGAGGGAAGACAAGGTGCGTCCTCCCAGAGCCTCGGCCTCTCAGGGGACGCCTGGCGGTGCGGAGCCGCCCCGGGAGAAAGAGCAGAGCAGACGTCCTGGAACTGCCGCTCCAGAGAGGAGCCGGGCCTCACCCTCCGTGTGGTGAAGAGGGGCCGCCGCCTCGGTGACACGACCTCATTCTGAGCCTCGCAGTAGCCTCTGTCCACGGAGCCCCGTCTCCCTTTGCTGCAGATGAGGCAACGGGGGTGCACACGCCGTCACTTGGGGAACTGAAGGGAGCGCACAGTTCACGTCCAGCCACTGGGCCTGGCCGGTGGCCGGGAGGGCGGTGCCTGGGCTGCTTCGGTAAGTCCACCTGGGGCAGGGCACAGAGTGGTGTGACACTTATTAATAAAAATGTATATGTAAGGTCCAAATATCATGACCTCAGGTGAGACTTTGGGCCGGGTGCTTCCAGCTGAGTCTGACCTTTTCACCTTGAGGAATAGATGGGCCCCCCCAGGAGATTTGGGGACCACGTGAAATGAATCCAGAAAGTGGCGGGAGCAGGGGTTGTCACTCGCTGGACAGGGTGTGAGGGGAGGCCAGGACCTCTGAACCCGGCCTGCAAGGGCCATACCTGGGGCCCAGGTGAGAGTCCAGGCAGCTCACCCCCATAGGGCGCTGGTGCTGGGAGAGGCCTCCGGACCCCCCCGGACCCTCCCCAGTCTCGAGGGTCCAGGCTGGAGGCCCCTCCCCCAGGCCTTGCCACCACGGTCACAGAGAAGTCATGACCCGACAGGCTCAGTGGCAGGGGAAGCATGTGAGCCTCAGAAAAGGTTTGGGTGTGATCCAGACTAAAAGTGAGGTGCCCATGAGGGTCTGGGGGAGGTGGGCGGTACCCAGGGCCAGGGGAGGGGAAGTGGGAATAAGAAAGGCTTCGAGGACAAAGTCCCTTTGCGCAGCCCTCTTAGAAACAAAATGACAGCAGGAAAAGAAGTCTGTGTGACCTCATTCTGGGTTCTCAGACCCACAGCCCATTGTGACATCACCAGCCGGGGTGTGGCTCTGAGCAGGGAGGCCGCACTGGCCTCATTGCCCTCAGCCCTGGCCTCTGTCCCCTCCCTGGCGCACGGCGCAGCCCAGGGCCATGCTCCTGTTGTCAGTGCTGCTGCTCTTGTCCCAAGCCGTGGGGGCACTCCTCGGTACGTGGACCCCTCTCCCAGTGGCCAGAGCGGCTCTCCCAGACGGCGCTGGGCAGGACCATCGCCCTCCGCACCCAGCCCCATTCAGCCAGTGGTGAGCGTGGGGGCGGAGGGAGAGCTGGACAGCAGGCTCGGCGACTAGCTGTCTGGCCACCAGCAGGCCAGCTCTCAGGACACAGGCCATCGCTCCATGTGTCCCCGTGTCCCTTCCTCAAAAGCCTTCTCATTCTTCTCTCTTTTCCAGCCCAGAGTTTGACCTGACCTTGAGTTTGGGTTTTGCAACCTGAGACTTTATCCCCAAAGGAATCCTAGAGTCCCCAGCACGAGCTGAGCGGCAGTCCCCTGACTCAGAGGGTGCAGAGCTCGCAGCAGGAGGCTCTGGGAACCGCAGACACAGTGGACGTGTAGCTTAGCATGGTCGAGTTCAAGGTTGCTCCTGTTCTTGCAGTCAGCTCCCCGCAGCTCCCTGGAGGCTCATATCTCTCTCCAAGGGTGTGGCCGAGGCTGGAAGGAAGCTGGGTTACTTAGCGGCTGTCATGGCCAAGTACTTCCGCATGTCTAATGCCACAGCACCACGGGGGGGTTTCTGCTCTTAGCCGGGGTGTGGGTGAGGAGCTCAGAACCTCTAAGAGGTGCAGGATTTGCCCAAAGTCGCCCTGCAGGGAGATGGTGGCTCTGTCTGCCTGACTGGCACCAGGCTGGCTGCAGTGCCAGGTGGCGCTCCTTCTGCACACACCTGCCCAGCGCTCAGCAGGTTCACCCGGTCTCCCTTAGTCGGGCCTGGGGTGGCTTCTCTGGGCCCTGCCTCATCTCCAAAGCGAGCGGTTGCTTCCCCGTGCAGTCACGTCTTCCTCGGGCTGATGCTCTGCCTCCTGCTACCACTTGAGGACCCCTGTGGTTCCTCTGGGCCCACCCAGGATATACAGATAATCTCCCTGCTTCGAGCCCAGCTGATTAGCAACCTTAGTCCACCCCCAAAGTCCCTCTTTCCTTTCAAGGTAAAATCATCTCTGGGTCTGGGGCACGGCCCCTTAGAACTGGGGCATGGCTGGGGGGCCGCAATTCTGCCTGCCGCCCCGGGGCTGGCTTTGGGCAGCGTTTCCCTCCCATCTCTCTCGCAGGAGAGACAGGCCGGGGGAAGTGGCTTTCCCGAGATCACAATGCTGGACGGAGTCAGAGCCAATGCTTCTGACCCACGCCCTGAGCTCTGCGCAAGCACAATAAAGCATCCGCCGTCTCACTCATGTCGCCAGGCCTGCCTCCATGGGGCGGCCTCGGTGCGCTCACCTCTAGAGTGGGGACGAGGATATCTGCTAACGAGCCTCCTGCCAGCCCGGCGCCCGGCCCGCGGTGGGTGCTAAGTGTGGCGTCTTTTCTCTCCCACTGTCCTTTGTTCCGCCAGGATGCGGTGAGAGACCCGCTTACGAGGGAAGAACTCGCTATTCCCGAATCATAGCGGGGCTGGAGGCTGAGGTGGGCGAGTTCCCGTGGCAGGTGAGTATTCAGGCAGAAAATGAGCATTTCTGCGGCGGCGCCATCCTGGACAAGTGGTGGATTCTCACGGCGGCTCACTGCTTGAACTCTGCGGACATCTTGTAAGTACCAAGAGCCCAGCCCCGCTGCTTCCACGGTCCCCCCAACCCTGGGCACCCGCCCCGTCTGCCAGACCTGATCGCTGAGAGGATTCCTAGGGCTGCTCAGGCTCCAGCTGGACATGGATGACGCCCACGCAGCCCTGCCAGTCCCGGCCACGCGGAGGCAGCCAGCCTGGGGCCTCGCCTTCCCCTTCCCACCCAGGGCCAATGACATGGCTTCCCCGAGGCCACACTCTGTCCTCTCCAAGAACACCTGTGGCTTGATGAAGCCAAAGGGCTTGGTCCATGTGCCTGTGCTGGATTGAAGTCCTTCTGGGACTATGTCCTTCCGATTCTGGAAGTCTGCTTGCTGGGCATCCCCCCACCCCCACTCTCCTGCCACTTACAGAGTTTCCTCTGCTGCGGCACGCGGGTGGACGTCCAGCATTTACTGATGGCTAACCATGTGCCACCGCCCCTGCTAAGAAACTTCACCTGTATTAACTCATTTAATTGTACAACGCCCCTCTGAGGCAGGTAGCATGAATCAGCCCAATTTATGGGTAAGGAAACTGAAGTCCAGTAGAGTCAGGTGACACCTCGGGTGCACAGCCAGCAGACAGGGGCGGGATCTAAGTCCTGGCTCCACCAGCCTTGCTTCCCCGCGCTGCCTCGGGAAGGTTTGAAGTACACAGAAAGGCTGGCTTTAAAGGGTTAACCCAAACCCTGGGGAGAGCCTCATCACGGCCTCACCAAGGAACCTCGTGGCTGTTGCCATGGGTCACTTAGGGATGGGCTTTTGGAAAGTTCCTGGCCATTCTGCCTGGAGGGGGTTTCCTGAATGTCGACTTATTACTGAAGATCTTTTCTGCCTAGTCACTGGCAGGTCGAGATGAACTTCTGTTCCCGGGTCTCTACGTTGTTGGCCATTACAATGGATGTAAAATAGTAACAACGCCTGACCTGTCTGAAGGCGAGTTTGATCTGTGCCCGGCAGTCTTTCGTGGGCTCTTCCGAGTGCCCGCTACGAGGTGTCAGGAGCATCACTCACTTCTCTGGTCTCAAATTTCTGGCCTCAAGTGATCCTCCTGCCTCAGCCTCCCAAAGTGCCGGGATGACAGGCATGAGCCACCGCGTCCAGGCCCAGCGTTCACTTCTCTGGGACCCACGATGGAGCAGAGGCGTAGCTGTGTTCTGCTCACAGGCCGTTCTGGCACCTTCTCTCCCTTTTTCAAATTCTCGCACCCTCTGAGCAGTAGCCCCAGGATGGCCCGAAGGTCCTAGAACTGTGTAAGGTTTCAGTTTCTCGGGTACAGAAACTTCTGAACACTTTGGTGACCTCTCTTCCCCTCCTTTCACCCCTCTCCGGCTCCGTGCCACCAGACCTACAGACCTGAGTGTCGTGGTAGGGACCAACGACTTAACCAGGTCACGCGTGGAAGTAAAGCAGGTGACCACCGTAGTTCTCCACAAGGACTTTAAGAAAGTGAACTTGGACAACGACATCGCCTTGCTCCTGCTGGCCACACCGATCACGTTCAGTGACCTGAAGGTGCCCATCTGCCTGCCTGCGGAGCCCAGCCCCTCCATGTGGCACGAGTGCTGGGTGGCAGGATGGGGCCAGACCGACGCTGGTACGAGAGCCGTGGAACCCAAAGGGGAGGGTTTGAGGGCGACAGGGGAGAGCTGAGCAGGGGGGAGGAGACCAGGCCCCGCGTGGGAGGAAATCCCCCCACAGTGGAGGCCAGTCCTTGGGTGTGGTCTCACCCAGTCAGCGCGGGGCCATCTTGTGTGCGTGTTTAATCGCATGCAAACTCTCCAGTTAGCCAGGGCCCCTCCACTCTTTATTCCAAACATTCACATGTGGATGCTTCCCACCCCGCGTCTGAGCTGCCAGTCCTGGGTGAGGCCGTGACGGTCCTGGCGTGTCACCTAACTGTTCTGAGACACGAATCTGTTGTCACTTGTTGTTATGCTGTTACTTGACCCTGATAGGAGAATGCGCACCGGGGCAGAAAGGTATCTCGAAAGCCCCACTGGACTGTCCCCAAAGAAAACCCAACAAAACCTAAAGCAAATAGCCCAGGGAGCAGACGGAGGCAGCACAGCCCCGCTCGGGCCTGGATGGGACTGCAGATATGCAGGGACGCTTTGCAGCGAGCCAGGGCCTGAAGACGTAGGCGTTTCGGGAGCTCAGCGACCAGGGGGAGTGGGGGGATGCTGGCTTGGGCTCCAGGCACTGCTGGGAAGGCAAGAGTGGAGGAGGCAGTTAAAAATCCTCAGTAAGGAGAAGAAATGTGGAATGTCTGTGGTTAATTAATGAGGTCTCCGCCTCCGCAGAGTTCCCCCATCCCCTCTGAAGGCTCTGGGCCTCCACCTTTGCGGGAGGACGAAAGTTCTCACTGGGATGCAAACCCACTTCCCTCCGCCCTGTGCGAGGGACGTTTGGTGCTCATGTAATAACAAGTAGCGACAGGCAGTTGCATGGAGGAAGCGGGAAGATGCCGGGGAGTGGCCCTTAGCCAGTTCCAAGGAGAAGTCAAGTTCATCAGGCTGGTTGGCGTCAAGCTGGGTGTCTTGGGAGTAGAAATGTGGTTTTGAATGCGGGGAACCGTTCCAGGAAGTGGGGAGTTGTTTGCGAAATCTCGGGCTGGGGGTCTGGACAATCTGCAGGTGTGCGGCTACCTGAAGGAGGAGCGTGGAGGCGGGGGCGGGGGCTGGGGACACGAGCCGGGCTGGGCAATGGAGGGCGCAGTCTGTTGCGTCATCAGCGCAGGGCCCCGCTGCCTGGCGGCTTTTCTAACGTGCTCTCTCTCTGGGCTAGCCGACAAAAACTCCATGAAAACAGATCTGATGAAAGTGCCAATGACCATCACGGACTGGGAGAAGTGTTCAAAGGATTTTCCCAAACTTACCAAAAACATGCTGTGCGCTGGGTACAAGAATGAGAGCTACGACGCCTGCCAGGTAACCAGGGGACCCTCCCTCACCCGGCAGACCCCTGCCCCTCGGGTGCCAATGCATGGGGATCCTCTCTCTGCCGGGAAGAGACAATTAGGAGTCTGGAATATGTGTAATCTCGAAAATGTCTCATCTTCTTCAGGCACACTAGGCACGTAGGGCTTCGAGGAATTTCTAAAAAACAAAAAAATCTAAGGAGGATTTGAGATGGATACAAGGAGCCGTTGTAGGTCATTAATTAGCGACCTTTGTCGAGCATACTTGGCCCTGGGGACCCGTGAATGTGACAAGGTCCTCACCTGAGGGTGCCCACCATCTCCCGGGCAGGTAGTCGGGTAAACAACAACCATAATATATTGGATGATGCACGTGAGTTTCAATGAACCAAGGTCTGGTCTCTTAGCTTATCTTTAATAAACACAAAAACTTAAATAGAAAGAAATTTTTATTGATGGCTACAAAAATAGAAAAAAAAATCATAAATTCACTCCCTCTGGCTCTAAGGACAAATGCTGAGATCGGCATCTAAAGCTCACAGATGCTGTCGTCCTCTTGGGAGTGGCCGCCCTGCCGACCCCACCTTCTCCCAGCTGAACGCCAGGTGCCTGCCCGCTGGCCCTGCAGTGGTCTGGTCATTGGCGTAAAACTGCAAAAGTGGATAATAAATACTCTGAGCAGTGACGGAGAGGCTGCCCCATGGAAGGGGAGGGTATTTATCTAGAATTATCTGTGATGGTTTAATGCAAGGAAATTGGCCATTTTCTCCTCTGGAGGGGCTTGCAGGGATAGGGTTAGAGGCGGGAGGGAGAGGAGAAAGGCGAAGGTGCTCAAGGGTAGGAAGCAGCGACTGCAGCGGCCTCAGGTCTAGTTGTCCCTTGTGATGAATCTTCATGTCACATGAACCTTGTGTTTTCTCCACATACTGGACAATTTAAAATACTACGAAAAACAAACAAACAAAAAAACAAATAGAGAATTGAAACTTGTGGTTCTGGACAAGATGGAACAGACACATTTCTCCCGGTCCCTTCTCCTAAGTACAGCTAACAGCATCGGACGTTACCTGGTGAAATGAAACAAAAAGGCTGACGGGTGCAGAGAAGAAGGTGTGCTGGCCGGAGACCCCGATATTTAGGAATGACACAGCAGTGGCTCCCCTGGTTTCCTGTGTGTCTCCAAAGTATCTCAGGCTGGAGCTGGAGAAGTCCAAGACCCGGGAGTGCCGGTGGGCACAGAAATAAACTAACAGCCACATCCACGCTGGGGTCCCGGAGGGGTTGAGCGTGGCCATTAAAGGGCAAGAGGAGGGGTCCCTGTGGTGACGGGCATGTTCCGTGTCTTGACCAGATCAATGTCACTGTCCTGGTCATGATATTGCACCGTAGTTTTGCAAGATGTTATCGGTGGAACCTGAGGATGTACAGGATCTCTCTGCATTGGTTCTTGCAATTGCATATGAATCCACAATTATTTTGAAATTCAAAGAATCAATTTTAAAAACAATTTTTAAGTGCCACAATCAAGCAAAATATAAATTCGAACAAATCCCCGGCTAGCAACGCGATGCTTCTGCGAAGGTTCTTCTGCAGCGACAGTCATCCCAGCGAGCTGCAACCGCCCATTTTCTTATCCGTCCTCCGAGCTCCGGCAGAAACGGGTCTTACCCATGAGTGAGCTCCCAGCG
>RJWJ010046330.1:0-11403 GCA_004363605.1 Indri indri | reverse complement strand
CCCAAGACAGCCAGGGCTGGACAGCCCAACTGTTCCCTCTGGCCCAGGACTGAGCTGGGCTTTTCCAGAAACATTCTCATCCATTTATTTCACAGTCGTTCTCTGTCACCTGCCACAGTGAGGGCTCAGCCCATGCCCTGCCCTCAGGCTGCCCAGAGTCACCACATCTGGAACGCAAATCCTCTTTCCTACAGGAAACAGTCCTTCCAGGTGGAGAAACAGCGTGTCTGTCCTCACGACTCAATCCAGCCACTCATTAAATGTCTATGTTGTATTAACGACGCCCACTCCATGGTCCAGCTAGTGCAGAAATAGCCACGATTTTTTCCCCAAGCACAGCCTCCAAATGCTTTAACTCATTAGTGGACTTGCAGGCAGACCAAGGACATGCACAGCATGGGACCAACCACCCACACAGGGGCTCTGAGCAAGCTCCTCCCTCCCGAGTCTTGGTTTTCCTCTATTAATAGAAGAAAGGGTGGCTATGGGGAGGGAGAGGAGGTTGCGGAGGACTGGAGTTCAAGTCCAGCGGGCTCCAGCAACCTCCTTGGTCTTGGGCAAGTCTCTGCCCCTGTCAGAGTCTTCATCTTCCACCTGTAACACGGGAAGTTGGACAAGATGACTCCGTGGGCCCTTCCAGCACTGTCACTCTTCAGACCCCCATCAGACCACTTCTATACTTCTGGGAACGCATCCATGGCCTTAGGCTTGGGATTCAAAGGCCAGTTGCGGTGGTTCACGCCTGTAATCCTAGCACTCTAGGAGGTCAAGGTGGGAGGATTGCTTGAGGTCAGGAGCTCGAGACCAGCCTCAGCAAGAGCAAGACCTCGTCTCTACTGAAAATAGAAAAAAAAAATTAGCTGGGTAACTAAAAAAAAAAAAAAAAAATAGAAAAAATTAACCAGGCGTGGTGGTGTGTGCCTATAGTCCCAGCTACTCAAGATGCTGAGGCAGGAGGATCGCTTGAGCCCAGGAGTTGTAGGTTGCTGTGAGCTAGGCTGATGCCACGGCACTCTAGCCCCAGCCACAGAGCAAGAAAAAAAAAGGGATTGGGATTCAAGCCCAGAGGTGCAGTGCAGATTGTTACTCCTCAGATCCAAGTCCCCAGCAATTCAAACCAGTGCAAATGGGCAGACACTGCCATGGAAGCTGCTCTGGAACCCATCATTGGACCCCAGCTACCGCCCAGTGACAGGCGAGGGTGGGCAGCAGCTTGGAACAGGAGAAAGATTGAGAGGAGGGGTCCGGCAGACTGTGTGAAAATCCAGGCTCTCCTACTTGGTTATAGCGTGACCTTGAGAAATTCCTTAACCTCTCTGAACTTCAGTTTCCCATCTGTAAAATGCGGGTGAAAACGCCACCTCCCAGGAAAGACCCAAGGATTAAAGATCACATCCGAGAACGCCTGATGAGTGTCTGTTATTATTCAAACTGCATGCGGGAAAGCCACATCTATTTCAAAGGCAACAGCACTGATTCTTGTCGCTGGCACGTAGAGCCTTCCCTGAGATAATTTAGCAGGTCCGGGTTGGGGAAACGATGCCCAGGCACAGCTGCCATCTCCCTCGACGTCTGCAGGATGGATAAGCCCCGTGGCCCGGCTGGAAAGGCGCTCCACGCGGCAGCCTCCGAAGACGCCCGGGGCTGTCGCAGTCTCCAGCACAACGTGCTAAAAAATGACTCCAAAGAAAAGTAAGCAGACACTCCAGGCCATAAATATTTCAGAGCGGAATGAACGTCCTTTCCCCAGCACCGACTTGCCATATATATTATTTATAAAACCATAACTTGAGTTGAAAGGTAGTTGTCGGAAGAATAGACAGTCTCACTCAGATTCACTTGGTGATTGGAAAAACAATCTAAAGGGGAGAAAATAGTGTCTGGGCTAGATGAGGTCCCAGGAGGTCACCTGGTCCCACCCCCTGGCTCCAGCCTGGGCAGAGGGACAGGGCAGGACAGCCGGGGGATGCCACCCTGGACACCGGCAAACCCCGGGGCTTCTCTGCTGCTCAGGAAATTTCCACTAAATTACAAACAAAAGGACACCACCTGGGAGTTGAAAAAAATCTTTTATCTTCCTTTATAATAGGGGGCGGGGCTTGTCATGGGAGAGGAAGCAGAGAAGGGCTGCCCAGAGCTCCTGAGTGAGCAGAAAGAGCCCTGAATTCTCGTCCCCTCCTGCCCATTCGTGCTGCCACCTCCCATAGGTCGCTGAGCCTCCAGACTCAATGTTTCCATCTGTGAAATGGAGGGATTAGTGGTCCTCACACTATCAGACCCATCATCCCAGACCTGCGACAAACACTTTGTACATCTCCTTTTCTCTCCAGAAATGAAGTTCCTTGATAGTATAACTTATCCAAACATGGAATTTTAAAAAGCAATATAGTAATGCCTTTAACCTGTGATATAAAGGAGAAATAAAGGGAAAGTGATTTATAAACACAAACAATATTTTAATTTTGAAATGCTTGGGCGTGTCTACACTAGACAACATGATGAAGCCGTCAGACTAGGCACCTGTACCTAGAGATGCCGCCAACGTGGCACTTGCACATGCAGGCTGACGTTCTGTGACATCAGCAACTCAGATACCACGCGCCGTCTCCCTGCGGGGAGGAGACAGTCTGAAATGGTGAACACGCTTGAGGAAATCCTGCCCCAAAACAGAGGACAGTCCTGCCTGCGTTCTCACCGTCGCTGCATTCCTGGGAGATTCAGTAAATGTTAAAACTGTACCAAAAAAAATGGTTCTAGGCTCAGATTATTTTAAATGGATTTTTCACCCACAGGAATGTCTGGTTCATTTGCGATTCGTGTGAGACGCAATACTGTTCTTCACGGGACAGGGCCACTGGGCACTTTACAAAGTGCCTACCCCTCCACCGCCACCTGCCCAGTGCCAGAATCCCCCCCAACATTGTGATGACTGATAAACGCCCCCCTTGCTTGTCCAAAACACCCCCAGGGTGGAAGGACCCCACAGAGAACCAGGGACGAGCTGTCCCCAAGGCGTTCCTGCATTGCTCTGACCACCCGACTCCCACCAAGGCTCCATCACACACACCAACCTAAAGCCCAGACTGGCCCCACCATGCCCTCTTCAGCTCCCATCCTGTTGTCACACTGTGGTGGCGGCAGTGGCTGGTCTTTCTAGACCCACCGAACATTTTGTAGGAAGCCTAGAACCAGGGTGCGCGTCAGCGCTGCCCAACACTTCCCTCCTTCGCTTGGTCTGGGCGTCAGTACCCCAGAAGCCAGAACCCCAAGCCGTCCAAACAGCACAGCCCATGTGCCAGTGTCCCGGGGCTAGGACCCCCCACCCCGCCCAGCCCTCGCCACACCCCCATCAGCATCAGGCCCGGACAGCATCACTAACCCTCAGTGGGGAAGGAGCTACCAGGGGACAGCCACCCGCAGAGCGGGAAGGAGAGAGGGCGGTGCCCTCCTGAGCGTGGGCAACGGTGAGGGCTGCAGCTTGATGGAACGCACGTGAGTCTTAGCTCTTCCTTCCAGCCCCCTGGGAGTGAGATGAATTGCAGTTAACCACAAAGGGTCAAGATGTCTCAGCGACGAAAATAGATATGAAGTTCAGGGAAGGTGAGGTGCCACGCATAGGACCCGGGGAGGAACGGCCCTTTGTACGGTCCAGCGGGGCCACGAGGAACTGGTGCAAACAGCCCTGCAAAGACGGAAGGGTACAATTCAGGCAATGGCCAGACCGAGGACTTCCCAGCTGCCATTGAGGCTGGCTGTCCACGAGCACGCCTAAGATGAGGGCTCCTGCCAATGTGATTTACGGGGCGATCTTCCCAGGAGAAACTGGAAGGGGAGTGGCAAGAGTGTCGGGAAGGAGAGGGCTCCATGGAAGACTTGAGGACCTGTCTGGTAGGGGGCCCTGGGCTGTCTCGCTCAGAGGCTGGGGGAGGGGAGTATTTTCACCTCCATATCCAAACCTGTCAGTCATTGGTTGAGGGCCACCTCCAGGGGGACATAAATTTCTAGGCCCCGCCAGCTCTCCCCCTTGTCCAGCCATGCTGGAGCCAGTAGCCCAAGGGCAGTTCCCCAACAAAGAGGAGTGGGTGCTGGCACTTGGGCGCGCCAGCCAGCTGGGAGGGGGAGGGCTCAGAGGGGAAGGGGGCAGAGCACCTGCCCGCTGTGTCTGCCACACCAGCGACCCAGGCGTGGGCTCTGGAGGGTCTGTGAGGCCCTGGCTTGCCATCGTGCGTGTGCACATCTGACTCTCAAACTGGGCTTGAGGCCCTGAAAGGCCATGGTTGCAGGAGGACCCTCTGGCCCTCAGATGCCCTAAAAACCCTCGCCCTTGGCCACAGTGGGCACCCAAGCCTGTCCTCCCTTTCCAGCACCCAGTGCTGCCGTGGCCCCCTGGGCTCCTAAGACCTTCAAGGGGTGGCCAAGTTGCCCACGTCATAGAAGATGCCACCACTGCTGATGCAGGCAAACTCCATTCCAAAATGTGGGTGTTCAGTGTCAAGGACATTGGAACCTTCTACAAGGGCACCATCTCATTGCCACCAAGGCTGCCAGCCCCTTGCTGCCAGGCACAGAGGGAAACACCCTCCTAGGGTCTCCCAACCCTTCACTGGCTGTCCTGGCCCACATCCTCCCCACCCACTCCCTCTCGGAGGTCCAGGAGGCTCCTGGGTCCTTCCTATGAATAAACACCTCTGCCACGTCTCCCACGTCCCCCACAAGCCCATGACTCACCCACAGCACCCGGAAGCCCATCCCTACTCTGGACAGGACAAGGCGCCCGAGTCCTGTGGGGGTGATGTTCAGGCCCAAGAAAGGTGTCCTTCCTGCTAGCACTGCCTCAAGTGGCTGGTGAGCCGTTTTCCTTTTTAATTTTTCTATTGTGTGCTTCTTGTGGAAAATGGAGAAAACACAGAAAAGTGCAAAGATAGAAATAAAACTCGGTGGTAATTCCATGGCCCAGAGGTAGCCCCGGTAAGCATTTGGTGTACATGTGTGCGTGTGTGCGGATATGTACGTGTAAATGGTTATATGGGCATTCGGGTGGATCACAAGCATATACACACATAGACGCCCGTAGGACACTGTGAATGCACTTAATTTAGGCTTTTCCCTCCTTTTGTTCCCATCTAAGGAGCGGGAATCTCAGCTCCCAGCTGGAGAGAGCCTGTCCCAGGGCAGCCCCGTCGCAGCACTGAGATCGGTGAGTCACCAGCAGAAATGAGGGCCTCTGGGCAGAAGGAAGGGGACTCCGGGGGCCCAGCAGAAGCTCCTAGAATCAAGGCCCAGCCCAGCTGCTTGGGGGCTGCGCAGTATCTGGGGCCAGACCGAGGACGGATGGGGCCCGGCAGGGCCTTCCTGGCGGTGTCTTGTTCAAAGCGAACAGAGCTCCATCCCGTCCCACGTGCTCCAGGTGGAGGGCCCCTCCCCCACTACAGCCCACGCAGGCTGGGACATTTCTCTATCCCCACATCGGACACAAATCCAGCGCCATTGCCAGCAGTACCGTGGCAGAGAGCAGTGGGGCAGGGGGAGGCGGCAGAAGGGAAGCGGAGGGGAAGAGAGGGCACGCGGGCCGGGGACAGTCTGGAAGGCTCTCAGGGAGAGCAGAACTAGAGCTGCTAAGGCCTGGATGGGACCCGATGCAGACGGAGCGCTGGACCTCCCAGGGGAGGAAGGATGTACCAAGGCCCCAGCCAGAGACAGACGTCGCCGGGTTTGCTAGGCCACCCCCGCCAGGAGACCCCCAGGGTCTGACCATCGGCTCATTGGCCTGGTTTGGCTCTTTAAAATCAAATGCCTTTGCATCCCCCCACCATTTGGGGTGGAGGAGTGTACATAGCCCTACTAGAGATGAAGGGAGCAGAGTCTGGGGTCACCGTGCGAACTTGGTGGAGACAGCCCTGCTCAGGGGGGGAAGCGGGGTTTGCAGCACCCACTCAGGGTCGATGTGGAATGAAGCGCGAGCGCGAGTGTCAAAGCCCCAGGGTGCCGTGGGAGCGATTGCTGTGGGATCATTCATACACACAGGCCTGGTGGAATCTGCCAGGCTGGTGCCTTCTGGCGAGGACACAATATGTCCCAGGAGGCCTGCTCAGGCCCCAGGAACTCCCCTCACTTGCTCACAGCCCGGCTCCCATGCTGTCCTGGGCGGTGGGCACGGAAGTGTCAAGGAAACGTGCTCTGTGGGCACCGAAGTCCTCCCTCGAATGGCTGTTTCTACCCGCAGGTCCCAGCAGGACATGAGGCCACGTCAGCCCCCAGGACCAGCAGCCCCTGCCCCGGCTCAGCCCCCGGCCCACCCTCTCCGGCAGTCTGTCCTCCAGCAGCCTGGGGCCTTCCCACACCCGCCAGCTGCCCAGGGCCCCATCGGCCCCCTCGCCATCTGCAGCCCCCATCCCCCCGAATTAAAAAAATAAAAATAAAAAACTGGACGAGTTAATTTGCTAAAATGGACCAGAACGCAATAACTGATTACATTTTTCCCCAAAGGAAACTTGAGTTAATTTGGCCAGTGACTCATGTGCCCGGCTGCCAGTTACAACACACACCAGCCCAGACACAGCCCCTCGCGGCGCCCGGCTGCCAGCCCCCTCCTTGCCGCTGCAGGCCCCGGTGTCCCTCCTGTGAGAGGCACACGCACACGTATGCGCAGAAGCGTGTGCACACACGCACGCACACGAGCATGCACCGCAGCTGAACTCTGGCATGGGCCACTCAGTAAGTCACTCAGTGATAACCTCTGCATACCAATACTGGGGAAAATCCAATTAAAGTAACTCATTACTGAGCCCTTCCTATTTTCCCAGCATCTTAAAGCTCCTGGGAAGCGGAGGGAGGGCCAGGCAGAGTGCGAACGTGAACTCTGCGGCGGCGCGGGAAATTCCCGGCCCAGCTCCCAGGGGTGGAGGCCCAGATGGACTTCTCTGTCTGCTTGGGGTGAGGAGAACACTGGGGACACCCCCCATCCTCCTTACGTGGCCACAGCTTCTCACGAAAGCAGCACACACAGCTCCGGCGGAAACCCTCAAAGCAGGCCCCGGAGTCACAAGGGAGTCAGTTTTTGTCATTCCCATGCTGTGCAACCTTGGGCAAGACACTTAACCTCTCTGAACCTCAATGTCTTCTATAAAATATCTTCATCATCTAGTTGCACGACAATAGGAATGTACTTAATATCACTGAACTATACACTTAAAATGGTTAAGATGGCAAATTTTATGGTACGTGTACTTTCACACCATTTTTAAAAAACTGGAGAGAAAATAAGGAAAAGCAAAAGCTCTTCCCTTCCTTTTTCCTTCTTGCCATTGGCTGCGTTATAGAAACGATGGCAGGACCTGGGGCAGCCACTATGGACTCAGAGATGGAAGTCACCTTTTGAGCAAGACAAAAGGAAAATGGTTCTTTGACATTTTGGAACTGCCATGGAAATCCTGGGTTGCTTGTGCTTGAACAACTATTTGCAAGAGAAATAAACTTCTCTCTATATACATGATCATCATCGCTGTGCTCATACGTGGTGAAAGCTAAAACCATTCAGAGAGGGTGAGATATTCCCAGGACTCTTCAGCCAGCAATTCCCAGAAAGAGAACACAGCCCATGGTTCTGAGTTTTGGCCCAACCATCCTTAGGCAAAGTATTTTCCTCCCCAAGCCTCAGTTTACCTACCTGTCTCTTGACAATAACACCGATGAGGGGCCCAAGCAGAGAACAGGCAGGAGGTCACTTTGCAAAGAGCCGGGAGGAGCAGGGACCAGGGTCCAGTTTGTCTGGGAGGGCCCAGAGGGCCAAGGGCGCCGCGGCAGCCGGGTTGGCTTCGTGCTCACCTGGTCCTGTTGCTAAACCCACCGCACAGGAGAAGCTGAGAAGGAGCGGAGAGGTCTGAGGGGCTGGTCAGAGCCCTGGGGGCAGCCAGCAGAGCAAACGCCCAGCAGGGGAGCCGGAGTCCCACCAGCCAAGCCTCACCGCACAGCTACAGGTGGGCAGAGCTTTCTGGGCCCCGCGCCTTCAGTCCCAGGCGAGCAAAGGGAGGCAAAGCCATCCACTGAGTGGGGACACAGTCCAGGGCTCTGTGCGGCCTCAGGGTCCCCACCACACCCTGGGTCCCTCCAGCAGAGCTCACTGAGGGAGGCCCGGCCAGTCCCTTGGAGGAAGACAGCCGGAGCCTAGAGGGCAGCCCTGGCACGGGGCGGGGGGCGGGGAGGAAGCTCGAGACAGTGAATTCCTGGCAGGAGCCAGGTGGGAAAATGTTTGCTGGTTTTCCAGGAGGGCCTCTCGCCTCCTTGGGAAACCTGAGTGCTGTTACCAAGGATGAAGGACAGAGATTCTGGTCCCAGGATAAGCCCCAAGACAATCTCTCCCTGTGGGATGGCACCTAGGGGCAGCGCTTGGGGACGCCAGACCTCCCTCCCAGCCACCTATCTAAACCCGGGGCCACCATGCCCTTGATGTGGGTCAGTGCTCCTGCCTTTAGGCGTCTGCACAGCCTTGGGGTGTGTTGGGCCCGGGTTCGAATGCCCTCTCTGCCACACACACAGAGGGACCTTGAGCAAGGAGGTTCATAACCTCCCTAAGGTTCAGACCTTGCCCCGCACTGGGGGCTGCAGAGAGGCTAAACAAGGTACCAGTGTCAACAGCCCTGCACACAGTAGGCCAGGCCAGTGGGAGCCCCTCCCCCTCCGCCGTGGCCCTCCAAGGCCTGCCAGCTCCCGGGATGGGCTGTACAAAAGGGCAGCCAACACCAGTCAGGTCTGCGGCAGCGGCCTCCAATCCCCAACCCCTGTCATGCCAAGATAGAAAGCTCGCTGCCACGCCTCCTCTCCAGAAAACAGAGCCCAGGTGTGGTTACAGGAGAGACGACTGTGTACGTCAGAGTCAGAGAGGCCCACTGGGCACCCGGGTCTCCATTCCTCCTCATTCAGATCTGGAGCCGCATGTTCTAGACTTTTCCAGGCCCCAGACACAGCAGAAGAAACACTCAAGAGTCTCCACGCACCTGGCTTTTTAAAGCACGCTCCACATGATTGCTGAATGTCCTCATATTTTCCACCTGAATGTCTTCATGCGAAGCTCTCAGGCTGACACTATCAAACTGGGTGGTGCTAAGTCTTCTCCCAGCAGAGCATCTGGGAGAATGGGGCTGCGGGTTGGGGCTGAGGCCTGAGGTGGGGCGGAGGAGAGGTGGGGACCCCAGGAGGAGTTTGCAGGTCCCTCCAGGGAGACAGGAGGGCACCTGCCACCCCAGGGAGGGGTAGAGGGCATGGAGGTCAGGTCTCCCCAAAATGTACAGCCTCTTCTGCCCGGGGTTGCACACACTCACACGCACATTCACGCACGCAACTCACACAGACACACACTCATGCACACAATCTCTCACGTACAGACACACATGGCTGTGCATTCACATACACACTAACACAGAGACACATTCACATAGTCACTCACACAGACACGCATCCACACACACAGATGCACACACGGACGCTCACATACACTGTCAGACACGCACAAGCACAGTAACAGAGAAGTGCATTCACACAGCCACCCCACCACCACCACCACCACACTAATGCCCCCGTGTCCTACAGCAGGTGTGCGCGGCCTTGCAGTCCACTCAGGTGCCCCAGAAGTGACAGGTTTCCACTCACCCAAGGACCACAGCCACCTCCAGCCCACGAGCAGGAATTCCCCAGAGCCACAGGGCCTTTTGCTGGAGGGCAGGTAACTGGCTTGCTCAAGGTCACCTGGACTCGGTGGCACAGCCAGAACTACCTCCCCCAGGCTCAGAGCCGAGCGTGAAGCCCCCGGCATACGGAGCACCTCTCGGCCTACGTCATCACCATGATATCAGACTCAGTAACAATGTGTCTATTTTGTTTGACTTAAACATGGTCTTCCCTGTTGGTGCTTTGCAGGACAGGGATGTCAGGATAGAGAGACGGGGCCATGGCCGGGGAGCTCGGACTCCAGAGGACTCGTACTATGGCTGCAGGGTCAAGGTCAGGGCCAAGGCTAAATCAGTCCTGCCTTCCTGCCTATAACCCCTTTGGTGTCAGGAACACAGCCTCGCCCAGAACCTCCCGCTCCTCTGGCAGAGGCCGAGGCCCAGGCTGAGGCCGGTGGGGCCCTCCCTCCGGCCTCCTTCCCTCAGTTCCCTCCCCTGCTCTCGCCTGCTCCCTGGGGAGCAGAACTCAGGACCCGGGACCGGCTGGGGACGAGGTCGCGCCGCCGCTTCCCCCGGGGGCCGCTAGGTGGCGCCGCGCTAACGAGGATCGGGTGGACGCGAGGACCCGCAGCCGGGGCGCCCCGCCACCTTCACACGCAGCTGCTCCCGCTGGGGTCCCCACGGCCCCCGGCCCCTGACCCCAAATCCCCTCCAGGCTCCGGGCTCGCCCAGGGCTCCGGACACATACCCTGAGGTCCCCTCCACCATCATCCCGCCCCCACCCCGGCAGCACTTGGCCCCTGGGCAGCTCCCTTGGTCTCAGGGATCTGGGCGGCTGCCTCAACTCCAGGCCTGGAGGCCTGGCCCTTCTCTGGCACTGGCCCCAAGAGGCGACCCTGCCTCTGGGGAACAGGACAAATAGGTGGACAAACAAGAACTGTGGGGAGGGGTAGGCCTGAGACGCTGGGTGGGGCAGGCCCCACCAGGTGGGTCCTTTACTCTCTGGGCCGTGGTCTCTCTCCCTGTGAAATGGGACTGATCCCAGTCCACGGAGTAAGCGAGGTCAGCGTGCATGACTCCTGGCACAAGGCATGGCCCAGACTCGGTGCTCAGTGATAGTGCCTCAGTTTCCCGTTTTCATCCACAAGATAGTACCTCACCTCTGCCTTTGTCCCCTGGGTGTCGGGTTGGTGGCTTTAGGGTCTGTACAGGGCTGAGAAGGCCCAAGGGCACCACCACCCCAAAATCAAGGGACCAAGAAGCAGAACCCACCCTTGCCAGGCCCTGGGCAAGGGGCTGCTTTAATTTACCCCTCACGATAACTCTATGTGTTTTACCCATGAGGAAGCGGGCACCCAGAGGGCCCAGGCCACACGGGGGTGGATGGCAGAGCCAGGGTTGGAGCCCAGGTCTGGCTGATGTTGGTGCTGCTCCTGCCATGCTCTGGGGTGCCCTGACTCTGACTGCAATTAGCCCCCACCCCCAGCTCCTTCCCTCTCCGAGACTAACCCCAGGGCACAGAGACTGGGCAGCTCTCAGACTTCCCAGTTCTGCCCCATCTCTGTCCCTCTGTGAGTCCCCTGTCCCAGCTGACTGCTGGCCTTTGAAGAGCTGACTGTCCTGCCAGGCAAGATGCCTCCCAGCCTCATCCCCAGGGCCCACCCTGGCATCACCTCCTACAGGAAGCTCTCCATGACTGATCCCTAAGTGGAGGTTTCAGCTGGACCCTCCAAGGCAGGGG
>RJWJ010046329.1:0-11445 GCA_004363605.1 Indri indri | reverse complement strand
TATTTTTGGTAGAGACGGGGTCTCGCTCTTGCTCAGGCTGGTCTCGAACTCCTGAGCTCAGAAGGATCCGCCCGCCTCGGCCTCCCAGAGTGCTAGGATTACAGGCGTGAGCCACTGCGCCCGGCCTAAAAGTTACTTTCTTGAGGTGGCATATTCACAGGTTTGGTGTTTCCTGACACCTTGAATATTTAAAAACAAATTGCTTTTGAAAGTTTTATCATCCAGAATGAAGAAAAATAAGGGTATTTCCACAGTTGAAAATAGTTTTTCAAAAAAGATTGAGAGGAAACAACACACCATTCTTGATAAAGAAATGAGGCAACTTCAAATTAAAAATACAAATTTAAATGAAGTTTTATAAAATATTGAAAACTAGCTAAAATTACATGCATAGTTATTTAATAATAAGAGGAACAGCAGTGGAACTTAAATATGATAGGATTTATCAATAAATAAACATTTTTTAGTGCAAATAGTGCAGAAAAATTCCTTAAAGCAAAGATCATAGCAATCATTCTAATCTGTAAAAAATCAGTCTCAGTTCTGTATACAATCTATATAGTATATCTGTGATTTTAGCCACTGTGATGAAATGCCAATTTGTATTTCATAAATATAAAACAATTTGTCTAGTTTTGTGTCCCATTCCTTCCTCTCTTGGCAGTTCATGTTTCCAGGAAAATCTGGAAAGAAAAACCAAACTAAGATTTAATTTAAGATGATAATTTTTCATCCCTCTTCCAATTAAGACTTACTTACAAGAAGATAATGTGACTGTGAGGGAACAGGGATAAGGAAAGAATTCTCGCATGTTGATATAAACGAACATTTACTCAGTGTCCACCTTCTCAAACTGTGGGAAATGCAAACTTGGTATCATAAATCAGCCCCAACCCTCAAGGAATTTATAGTATGATTTGGAAACTAATATCAAACAATTCAATGTAGGCAGTAATGTGAAGGACAGGGGCAGATGAGTTTGAGCTGGAGAGTAGAAATGCCTGTCATTTCCTTTCCTGTGCCCCAATCCCTGTTTTAGGGAACCTCTCACGCTCCCTTCTCAAAGTCCACTCCTTCAGTCCAGTCTACTGGGCGGAGGACCGCATGACACCAATCTCCAGGCCCAACTGATTGGGCCAGGATGACTCTTTCCACCCATCCTGGGCCAGCCTCTTTCCCAGGGATTTTTGGAACTCCAGAGACTCTTGTTAGTCTCCACTGGCTGCTTGAACTGTCACATAATATAATCAGGCTTGTGGGCAGCAATGGTTGAAGGGCGAGTGACACAGGGGTTAAAAAAAACAAAAACAAAAAACCAAACCAGAGATGGAAAAAAGAAAAACAAGCAAACAAGAAGCCTCAGAAAGGGTCTGAAAGGAGGAGCTGTTCTGGTTACTGAGAGTGGCTGCTAGTGTTTTCACTCTCAGGTGACTGTATTTTCCTTCATTTTGGCTCTATATGAACCCCTAAATTATCCAACAACATAAGCTTTAATGTAAGCTTGTTGGGGTGGGAAGTAGTTCTTACAACCAAATCATCCTAAAACAAAACAGATGGAGAGGAAAAAGAAAGGCTTCTTTATCAGGTAAGGGCATGAACAAAGATACGGCGGTAGAAGGAAGAACACGCCATGTAAGGCAACATACGGGGAAAAGAGAAAATGAAAGTGGATTATCTGAAACATGCCAGATGATAGAAATCTTAAAATCAGAGAGATATTTGGTATTGATGCTGTCATTGCTAGGGGCTCATATAGGTTCTGGAGCAGAGAAAATTTTATCACAGAAATGGTATTTTTAAGATCATCCTGTCAGTGTTGTGTAGGAAAGAGAACTCTCAAGACAAGAGGACCAGCGAGAAAATTGTTGGAGTAATCCTGGCATGAGATGGAAAAGAAACAGACTGGAAGTTCATTTTAAAGGAAGAAATGACAATGAAGGCTACTGAGAAATACATTAACCAAGTAATATGGTATACTCGTCAGCTGAGACAAAGGAACTAACTATAACTTATGATTCTACATAAGGAGCTATCTGATGTTAAAAAACATTTCATTCAAGCCAACATTATAGTGAGAAAATATCCAAAAGATTTCTACTGGTTATATGCTATGCTTAATATATAATACAAATCATTTTATATGTTACATAGCACAATACCTATAATGTCAGAATTATGCTTAAGGCTGGATGAACAGGCACTACTAAGAACATTATAATTAAAGAATATGTATGAAATAGCCTTGAGACTCAAACCCAAATTATAATTTACCTATAGTGGAGCATGAAATTGGCTGTGCATTGCTATTGCCTGCTGAAGTTTCTCTTCCTTGGCTCTTCTACAGTGGCAAATCTAGAAAATAAATTATTTAAAATACCAGTCACTTTTCCAAAGGTGTGCCTATTACTTCCGACATTGTAACAGAAGAATCTTTTAACCTGTTGACGTTATTTCAAATTTTGAACATTTAAGATAGCATATAATTCCTTAGAATTTAAGAATGCAAAAAAATTTAATTTTGTTTTGAAGATAGCCTTTGTCTGCAAACATGCAGAATGCAGAATAAACTCTGATCCTTTATATCCATTCTGATTATATAATTTCAAATATCTGTGTTTCAAAAATATGGAAGTAAATTCTGCTACTGTTAACCAGGGAAATTAACAAATACAAACTTCAAGGCACAGTTATACAGTATTAAAGAATAATGGACCAGACATCAATGCCTGACTAATGCTATAACCATAGGTAAGTCATAACATCTCTGAACTTCAATTTTCTCACATGAAAAACGGGGATGTTAAAATCTGCCCCACCTGCCTTAACAGGAGAGAGATACGAGAGAACATACATTTTATAAAGTTTACTAACAAAAGATTATTTTTAAAATGTGATGTTTCAGAGAAATTAGGTAAATATTTTGGACTCTATTAAAAGGCAAGAAACTATTAAGCAGACTTTTTGGATTTTTCTTTAAATACAATGGAGATATCAGAATATAAACTGTTTCAGAATGTTCTCAATAATATTTTAAAAATTTACTTTATAATCTTTATAGATTATTCTCTTTAAAAAATTTGTAAAACAGGTTATTAAGGAATATATTACAACTATGAACACTAAAGCTGACTTACCAGCTTTATTACAGAATAACACAGATACTACCAATTCTGAAACAGAACTATTACTAGATTTACCTGCTTGTGTACTGAAAATAAGCGGGTTCAAAGTGAAAGTAAGAAGTTGCTATCATTTTCAATATAGGCTTTTCAAATTCCTCTCAAGCACTTACACCTCAAGTTTAGTAAAGTGTTGATGTTTTTTATTCATAGTATACTTAAATAATTTGATATTACACTGTTACTGGTCCTCAGCTAAAGAGTATTACATACTGTTCTCTTTTCCATGAAGCTACTGAGAAAATCATCTATGTCAGTTTTTCCCTCCAAGAAATCTTCAGCAATATTATCAGATTCTTCCTCAGCTTCATGTGCAGCTACTTTCAATCTTGCCTGTAGGGCACTGGCACTACAGCTCTGAAAAAGAAAATCAAGCACAATATTAGTTTATAATACTCAGAAAAACTCCTTAGAGGGAGAGGAAATGAGGTAGAGGTATAGAGAAGCAATTTGTTATATGTCTTACAAAGCTTCTTTGTTGAGGAAACCTGCTACTCTATAATGCCCCACCTAGGTCCTCGGCTTTTGGATAGGGGTAGATACCTATCATAAGAGAAACCAATCCACTGGCTGAAGACTACTAAATGAGAAAAACTTGTAAAATCATTGTCCTCTCATAGGGATTCTGGAATTAAGTCACTGTGACAGGCACCCCCAAAGATGACCACTAATGATCCCACCCTCCTGGTATTCCTGCCCTTGTATAATCCCTTCTTCTTAAGAGTGGGCTGGACCTAATGACTCACTTCTAATCAATAGAATATGGCAAAACTGATAGAATTAAATTTAACCAAATGGGTGAAACACTTGTACACTGAAAGCTACAAAACACTGCTGAAAGAAATTAAAGACATAAATAAGTAGAAAGACATCCTGTGTTCATGGGTAGGAAGAGGTAATATCATTAAGATGACAATATTAACCAAAGCAATCTACAGATTCAATGCAATCCCTGTCAAAATCCCCACGGCACTTTTGTAAAAATAGAAAAACCCATCTAAAATTCATTTGGAATCTCAAGAGATTCCTGCATAGCCAAAATGATCTTGAAAAAGAACAAAGTTGGAAGACTAATATTTCCTGATGTTGACTACTGTGAGAAACTTCTTCAACATCTACTAAGCTCTAATGTGTATCTAAGAGTATTTCAGCTGATTCTCCCAGATTTTCTGTGAAGGAAGACTGCTTAAGTTTGACTTCTAACTTGAATATATTCTATTTATATGATTTCAAGGAAGTTATTTAATCTCCCTGCGTTTCAGTTTCCTCATCTATAAAATGAAAGAAAAAGAAAAAGAAAAAATAAGTAATAATACCTACCCCATAGGATTTGGTGTAATAATGGAGCAATGTGTATATGTAAATAGCTCTGGGCAGTGTAAGACACATACTAATTATGCAATGTTAGCTCTTCTTATTTCTTCCTCTTTTATGTTTTATTACACTGGCTTTAACTTACAAAACTCCTGATTTCAAAAGAAATAGAATATTGTTAACTATGATGTTGTTTATGGGTATGAGATATAAAGATATGTCCTCCATTCCCTTTTCCTTTTAAAGATTCATTTTTTCAGAAGTGTTAAGTTGAATCTTATAAAATACTTTTGATTGTCATATAGCTTGATTTCTAGCATAAAACCTATTATTTGGGTATGTTGCAAGGGCAACATACATAACCTAAACATCTGTACCCCCATAATATGCTGAAATAAAAAAAAAACCTATTATTTGTAGTAAATTATACTTTATACTTTTCATATATTATACTTTTTAATTTTCTAAGTTTCTATTTGTACCTAAGCTTAAAAGTCAGTCAAGAATTAAAATTTTTTGTTGTTAGGTTTTATTTTAAGGGTTACAGTGGTTTCATAATTTACCTGGGAAAGTTTTCCTGGTGGCTTTTCACATTTTTCCATGTTTTAGAACCAGATATGCTCTTACATGAGAGCAAATGATTTATAATGCCTCATAACTGAGAGCCATTCATCTACATTTACAGGTACCATGCCTTATAAAGTCAGACAATAAATGATTTCTGATAGTAATGAAAATAAGAATATAACTCATACACATTAAAAGTTTTTATGGGAAAGGAAAAGAACTAAACAATCTTACCTCACTAAGTTCATGCTGCCTCTGCATCTTCTTTTCGAAAGCAGACTTCATTTGTGTAAGTAATTCATACTAAAAGAGAAAATTAAAACGTCACTTTATTCTATCTTTAAATTATATACATTTCTTCAAAATGATTTCACTAACTCACCTTATCTAAAACAGTTTGCCTTTTGGCTTCCAAGTTGGGCTCCAAAAGGAGATTTTTTCCTGTAAGATAAATCCCTGGTTTATTTCTAGGTAAAGATCACATTTTTCTCAGGAAATTTGAGCTGAAGTAAGAGAAGACATACTTGCTAGTTCCTCAATACTTTTTACTAAGTCATCCTTGTCAGTAATAATTTTTTTTAGTTGAGGCAAAGTCAGAAACTGTTCTAGTAATATCTCCTCTTGTTCATTCATATCTGTGAGTTGTGACACACTGGAAACACAAAAGAAAAAAATATGCTGTTGATGAATATCAGTCATTAGGTTTTTCTCCATGATGATAAATATTCACAATTTTCAGCTTTATTTAGTTGATAGAGTTCTATACACATAAGGTGGCCAATTGTAACCTTAAAAATCATATAAAACATCAATCACAATGGAACATAAAGTAGTCTGTAATATATTCTTGACAGAATCTGTAGAAGTGAATTCTGGTCCAATGGATATATCGATCTATCTTTCTTTAAAATTACAACTGTGGGGAAGTATTTGCACTTATACAGTGACCTGAAATTAACAATGAGGTCTACTTAACTCGGGTAAAGAAAAATGCATGAAACTAGGGCTCTCCCATATTCAGCTGAGGAGAGCAGTAATATTGTTAAATATTTTTTTCTTGTTCTTAATTGTTTAATTTAACTGCTTTAGAACATCACTTATCTCTTGACTTTCTCTAATAGGAACCAGCCTTACTGAAATGTAATATTTAAGCTATTTCTTTCTCCCAAGCATAAAGTTGAACATATTGGTAATACGGTAAATTCAAAGCAGTAAGCATTAGAAGACACTCTTCCTATTCCTTTCATTGTATGTGTTGATAGGAGGGAAACAGAATTGTAAAAAGGCCATAGCAGTTACTACTATAACATTTTGTCTTGTGAAAAACTTTAATGGGAGATTGTTCTATCTAGCCAGCTTTAGACCAAGTCAGTACCTAATTCCAAGGGTATGTTGGCCAAAATATAGCCAATAAAATCTCCCAGGACCCTACAAGGTAAGTAGTCTTTGCTATGGTACAGTGTCGAATTACCATAGGACTACCAGACTAGTGTGCATGAGCAGCTTAACAGCCTCCCAATTTTAACCTCCATGCCTATTTAGCTAATGGATGCATGGGTGTCACAATAAAAGACATACATATGTATACTTGTGTATACGTATGTGTACACATATATTCATAAAATTATTTACATAAAAAAAATAATGGAAGGCTAAACCTAAAACAAAATGGTATTTGTAGGGTGAAGACAATACTGGGTGAATGGGATACAGATGGAAGATAAACCTTTCTGAATGTATCTTAGTTTTGACTATTGAGCCTTATAAAAAAATTTGATAATTTTAAAATAATTCAAAAATTCAAAGCAGATGGATTACTTTGAAAATCAATGAATTTGTTTTTTCTAAGTTATATAGTCATCCAGAGAAAAATTATTTGAAGAAACTTAAAAACAGTATTTGGCTATACATTCTGGTGTGATATATCTTAAAGACAAAAGAACTATAAAAAATAAACAAAATACTTAACCTGCATTCAATAATCTTAGTAAAATATTAGTATTGTTATTTTGAAAAACAAACAAGTGCCCTTCAGAGACATGGCTGGCTCTAGGTCTGGGAGAAGACATGTTCCTGATGAGCCCATGGCATCTTCATTTTGCCAGAAATGATACAGAAGCCAAGCTGGGTTTCTCACCCCTCAGAACAATTTCTGGAGCTTATTAGTGCATCAGCTCATTATTGTGAAAACTGATAAATAAAGGGGAAAAAAACCAAGCGTTTATCTTGCCTTTCCTGTATAAAGTATATTTTCAGTATAACTAAATATGCAGTTGATTAAGGAAAGTTTTTCTTCTGGCAATAGGTATGATAAAATCAGAAAATCACATTTGCAACCATTAATGAATTACCGATGGTCAGTGATTTTAGGTGCTTCAACCTGGTGTAATCTTAATGTCACAAAAAATAGGACAAGCAGACATCATTGCTGCCTCATATGATGTAAGAGGAAGTATGCACTAATCATGATGTAAATATTGGCAAAAGAATTGAACCAAAATCTAATTAAGACTCTAGTTCTAACTGTCAGCAGCATAAGATACGAGAAACAAAGGAGCATCTTCAATGGTACCACAAGGATGCAATTAGTCACAAATAGGATATGGGAAATTCTGTAGGACAAATAACCAATTTCTTCAATAAATAATAATGTATGTATAACATATGTATGTATATGTGTCTATGTATGTATGCATATGTGTGTAAATATGTGTATGCATATGTGTGTGTGTGTGTATAAAAGGTGGGGAGAAATGGTGCATGATTAAAAGTAACTTAAGAGATACACTACCTAAATATCCAAACATAATAGGGTGGACCTTGTTTTGAAACATGATTCAAACAAACGACCAACAAAAAGATTTAAGTATTAAGACAATGGAGACATGATATTAAAGGATAACATTAATTTTGTTAGGTATAAGGCTGATACTGATTGGAATTATGGTAAAAAAAAAAAAAAGTCCTTACCTCATAGAGAAATTTACTGAAGAATTTACGGGTAAAAATAACATCTGTAATTTCCTTTAAAATAATCCTGACTCCTACCAATAGCCCCCCAGAAAGCTGTGTAGAAGGGTGAATAAAGCAAGGTAAGCATAAAGGTTCATAAATGTCGATGCTAAATGATATATACATGGAGGCTCATTATACTATTCTCTTTACCTTTTTGTATTTTTGACATTTTCATAACCATTGTTAAAAGAAGAAATTTTAAAAAGGGAAAAAGATAATCTTTTATAAAATGGGAACTCCTACCTCATGAGGTTGATGTGAACATTACAATGCATATTAACCTTTAACATGCATGTAGTATATTGTAAACGTTAATTTATTTTAGCAGAAAATAATAAATCGCTATTTCCTAAAAATGACTATAAAACCCTGGGTCAAATAAAGTTAAACTCTCTTTTTAAATTATAGGATTTCTCATGGGTATTTGGCTGTACATCCCTGGTGGGACATATCCTAAAGACAAAAAGTAGTAAGAAAAGAAATGCTTAACTGCATTCAGTACTGTTAGTAATATTATTATAGCCTTGTGAGTACCATAAACCCTCAGTGGGGATATAAAAGATGCAATGCTTTCCAAAATTGAGTAATATTATTATAGCCTTGTGAGTACCATAAACCCTCAGTGGGGATATAAAAGATGCAATGCTTTCCAAAATTGAATGGCTACAAAACCCTTTTTTTCATGAAGCATCTTTTTCCATGAAAAATGGCACCTTGAACTTGAATATTACAAATTTATCTGCCATAAATTTGAGTAAAATTTTGGCTCTGTAACTTACTAATAATTTATAACTTTAATCTATTTCTCTATATACAAAGTTTATCTACTAAAAGAACAATGAAAGATCTAAACTAGGCCAAGATATATTTTGAAATCAGGAATAATATATTCAGAAATAATTTTCAAAGAATGCAAGCCTATGAGAGATGGGACCTTGTTATCTTGGTAACTATTATATCATACCTAGCCTCTAAAAAGGAAAAAAAAAAAAAAAATCCCTGGGTATATACTAGTCACTCAATAAATACAACCTATCAGACCTAAAACTGAAACATGAAACTTTTCCATTATGACAACCACAATCCTGTATAGGAATAGTGACGATCTTAAAAATCTTTTTATTTAACATGAATGTGAAATGATGATCTGGTTTGTACTTGCAAATAAGATAGAAACACCACCAACTTTACTATCCAAATTTTTTACCTTAGTTCTGAGAGTTCTGGAAATGCATCAGGGACATCTGGCATCTTGTAACCAAAACCATTTTGGCTTGTCTAAAGAAGAGTTTTAAATGATATTAAATATAAGTCATCTTTTTGACTGTTCCCATTTACTTATAAAAGCACTTTTTAATGTACTATATCCCACAACTGCTTTCATTACCACATCTTCATCTTCACACTTCATATTATCCTTACCATCCCCTTCTACCTTCAGTCTATGTTTTTCATTGTAACTTTGTACGTACATGATTTACTTTTTTAAAATCTTTTTGGTGGGGGCCACACAAGTACCTGTGTTAGTTCTCTTTCTAGTTCTTACATGGTTGTAAAATAAATCTTCTACATGTATCTGTGACAGCTGGGGACAATTATCTGTGGATTTCATCAATATGTAGGAATATATTTCTCTCAAGTGAGAGGTATTAAATATAGAAAAACTTAATAATTTGTCAATAGTCTGAATACTTACAAACCCAAATTACATGAGACAATAGGGCAGATGAGGAACAAAGTATCCACTGTTTGAATATATATGACTTTTTATACTTGAGGACCCTTGAAAAGTTGTCTTGTAATTTTGTTATACTACTAATTGTAGTTCATAACATTCGTTAACACAATAAAATGAAAGGTTTTGGAAAAACAAAGTCCACTTGGGTCTATATATTCTAAATGATTACAAACTCTGAAATTACCAATGTTGGACATAACAAGGTCTATAATATTTGAGTATTACTATGGGTGATATTCACTAAGAGTTAAAATCGAAGGTTTTTTAATTCCTTTACATGTTTTATGCACAAAGTGTTAGTCTCTCCCTTAGTAACACCCCACATGGCAATAGTACCAGCTTAAGAACATTTTTTTAAACCAGTGGGATGCTTGAAGGCTTTAACATGCTTTAGCAGACCCACCATAATCTGACACCTGCTTCTACATGATCACTTCTTGTGCCTTTGCCTACATCCTATGTGGCAGCCAGAAGGACCCATAAAAGGTAGTTTCACAAAAATGCCATGTGGTTTATACCTCAATGCCTTTGTCAATGTTACTGCCTCTTACAGAATGCCTCATATAGTCCCTTGTTATCCTAGCAAAATTCATAACCATCTTTCAAAATCTGGCTTCAGGCCTAAATTCATTCATTCGTTTACCTGCCTTTTACTCAGCACCTACAGTATGTATGTATCAAGCATGGTTTGAGACACTAAGGACAAAGTGGTGAAAAAAAAAAAAAAATCACATTTTTTGTAAAGGCATCCTAGTCATTCTACCTTGGTCCCTGGGAGCACTGACCATTCCTTTAACTGTGTCTTTAACGAAACTCCAGACTATCTCTTCTACTCCACTAGAAGTTCTTTATTTGCAATTATTTGACTATTTGTTGTTTACCTCTCTGAGTTTGCTGAGTTGAAAAATTTGATTTAATCTTTTGATATCTTGTGCCCAACTTAGTGGCTGGCACAATAAGGCATACAAGACATGTTTTTTGATTGAAAGAATGTTTCAGTAGTACACAATATAGGTAACTGAAGACACCAACCGGAGCTGAAGCATCCGTTGTGGGAACAGGTAACGGGAGACTGGAGAGGACGCCAGATGAAGGAGCAGCTGGCTTGGTTGTGGTAAAACTTGTTGTTGAAGAAGAAACAGTGTCAGCAACAGATAAAGAAGTGATATTCCTGTTAGCTTCTTGTGGGGGAAATGGAGGAAGAAATGGAAAACCCTGAGAAGCAGCATAAGGAGGCATCCCACCTGGGTTATTGTACAGGCTGAAGAGAAAAAAGAGAATGATCATCAGATTAGATTTTAGGGATAAAATATATAAAAATTACTCCTAAATTGTTCTAAATAACAATGGTTGTGCATTATAGACAGACTCTTTTTATGGCAGGTGATACTTATAATAATTATAATGAGTTATACATTGAATAAATGTATACACTTATATACTTATTCAATTATATATTCAGTATAATTATATACTGAATTATTATTATAATTAGATAAAATATGAACCCGCCCCCCCAAAAGAGAATTGTGATTTCTACAAAAAAGAAGTTGAATGCTTTAGAAAGCGTACAATTCAACTGCTCAGAGTAGAAGTGAATAGAAAGGCCATTTTCGAATTCTGGTATCAATC
>RJWJ010046328.1:0-11401 GCA_004363605.1 Indri indri | reverse complement strand
GGGTGGTGCCACCTGCTGAATACTTTGTGCAGGGCGTGAGGGTAGGGAAGAGGCCAGGAAGAGAAGAAACTTTTGTTTGGAAGAAACCAGTGGTACCAATCCCCAAGAGAAGGAAACAAAGGGAAACATTTAGCAAGCACCTTCCAGAATTTGGGTTACATGCTATAAATTTTCATTCAGTCCTCTCCAGCATTTATTGATCTGATGGGAAACACTTAGACTTTGGAACTTGTCAGAAATAGCTAGATCCAGATTTGAATTTTGGCTCACTGCTTAACTCTGACATCCGATATGCCCTATAACCTCTGAAACCCAGTTTCTTACTTGTAAAATGAGGTTAAGAGCATTTAACAAATTTGCTTGAAGATTAAGGATTATGGAAATTTAGACACTGAGCAAATCGTTGGTAGTATCATACTTCAGACATGATAGCATTGACCCTTGGGGCTGGTCGGATGACCAGAAAGGGGGGCTGGCCTTGAGATGGGTTCCCAGGGCTACTTAGCCAAGAAGTTTAGCCTTTGTGGTTCCACAAGCCCTTCCTTCTGGAGCCAGGCCTTCCCTTCTTACCTTCTAGGCTCTGGTAGCCATCACTGTTGCTTTGGAGTTAGGGAAGCTCTGTCCTCATACAACAGGGGAGAGACGTGTTCCTGGCGGCTCAGTAGAAACTCTGGCCCAGGGAAGTATTGCCGTGTGGTGGCACCGAGGGCAGTACTCGGCTTTAGGTTATAGGTTAAGTTATGGGTCACATGGGCTTTAGTGGGTCAGCCTAGGAGCTGAGTTAACATATAATATAATAATTTTTGTTTCTGTGGTGGATATTGTTTTAATAAACTTTTTTTAATTTTTATTATTATTTTAGAGATGAGGTGTCACGGTATTGTCCAGGCTGAACTCGAACCTCTGGGCTCAAGTGATCCTCCTGCCTCAGCCTCCCAAGTTAGCTGGGACAAGCGCACACCAGTATGCCCAGTACAGGAAATATTTTTAAATTCTAGTTAAATGCCCTGTTCGTATGTTAGGGACTAGCACTGTATATAAAAACTGATAAGGTCTTGAGGAGTAGTCTTCTCAGGTAAAAATAAAAAGAGACCCAGAGAAACATGGCATTGACAAACATTTCCACTTCTTTTGTTGTTTATTGAGTGTTAACTCCCCATAGTTTTGACGTGAAGCTTGCCATACCCATTTATTAGTTACATGAAGGAAGGAGAAACATGAGAGGATGTTTATCTGTCCTTTTGTGACGACTCAAGCTTCTCTTCCGACCATAGGTAAATAGGAGCTGCTACTAAGAGTGATCTTAAGCCGGGCACAGTGGCTCATGCCTGTAATCCCAGCGCTTTGGGAGGCAGAGGTGGGAAGATCGTTTAAGCCCAGGAGTTTGAGTCTAGCCTGGGCAGTATAGTGAGACTCTGTCTCTATAAAAAATAAAAGTAAATTTAAAACACAGTAAGCTCGAACAATGTCCCACCCTGCCAAGGCCAGAGTCATCAAACCCCATGTGGACATCTTTTCTTTCTGAGTGGAATATAGCCAGCTTTCCCATAAATCATTAATTTCCCTTTGCCTCTACTCCTGCTGTAGGGAGAGATGGATCTAGTATGTTCTGGTGACAAAAGAAATATATCTGTCAATAACATGTGGTTTGAGGATGTAAGTTATGCCCTTTATAATTTGTAGCATGAGAAACATATACACTGTTATAACTTACTGAGTATTTTAATTGTTCCACAGACTGAAATATTCCTTATGAATTTAGCCCTCTTTGAGCCTTTATTTTGAGGTGACTTCTAGTAGCTGACTTCAGCTTTCTTATCAATATTTTCTTTTTCTAGTATTTAATTTTTCATTGTTTTGATCTGTATAAATAAAATTCAGGGGAAAAATTCGAGACCTGTGATCCTTAAAGAAAACTATAATGTAAACTTGAAAATGTTCTTTCCCTAGCAAAATCTATAGATTTTGTAAGTATTTATAGATCATATCCAAATGCCTATTCTTTTCCACACTGGGGACATGTGGACCTATAAAAATCCCAGTAGAAAAAAAACCTTTCCAAGAGAGGTTAATATATTTGTCAGGAATACATTTAAGGCAGGGGGTGTGGGGAAAGCTGTGCAGGTTGAGCATCCCTAATCTGAAAATCTGAAATTGAAAATACTCCAAAATTCAAAACTCTTTGAGCACTGAAATGACTCTCAAAGGGAAATGCTCATTGGAGCATTTTGTATTTTTGGATTAGGGATGCTCGCTCTGTGTGTGTGTGTTTATTTTCTCACATACACTTCTCACTTGTCTTGAAGATTAACCTATGTATTTAAACCCAGAATCTGGAGGACAGGGGTTCAAGAATGAGCTCTGGGGGCTATGACCAAATGGGAATCGTCCACGGACAATCATCTGGGGATGCATTTTTCTGAAAGCATTCAGAGCTCCTGGTCGTCTTTTGGAGAAAACTGCAACAGTTTAGAAACCACTTTTCTAGAGTAAGTTATATAGTAGACCTAAATAATGTCTGTCTTCTCTCCTTGGAAGAACCATGAATTTAATTTTCTACATGTTCAAGCTTTCAGGGTCTTAGTGATTCAAGGAGGATAGAAGGTGCTGGATATGAGTAAAGGATGAGCAACAATGATAAATATAAGCAGGGTCAGTGCAATCCCAAAGGCTAAGTAGAGCTTTTGCTTGGCTTTTGTGTTTTGAGCAGGCTAAGGCTGCTGTATAGGAAGTTTTAGTGATGACCTTAGCTTTATAAAATAAGATGTCATGCTCTCTCTCATTTCTCTGTGTGTGTATGTGAAATGACCTTTTGTCCATGGTGTCTGTGGACACCTTTGTTATTGCATCCAAAGGCTCTCAAGGAAATAGTCTGCCCACTGATTTGATGCATAGGATTTAAAGCAGTGCGAAGTTGTCATCTCGAGTTTTGTTTCATAGACCCACTCTTAAGGAGCAAGGCATCTTATCTCTTGACTGACCACTTTTTTTGTAGTTTGTTTCCTGTCAATATAACTTTCATTTCTTGTAAACACGATTTAATAATGAAGGGGCCATATGGATTAGTTGTAGCCTCAGTATCTGTGAAAACTACTAGAGAGAAGATAATGACTGTTTAAGGATTTCAAATTATTGTAAAATATACATAACATAAAATTTACCATGTTAACCACTTTTAAGTGTATAGTTCAGTTGCCATTAAATATATTCCCATTGTTATCCCATCACAGGATTTTTTTTTTTCTGCATAAATATTTCTGTATTGCTTAGTCAGATTTCTCCCCAGAAAACCATATATCTTACCCCATGGACAATATAAGTAAAATGTGTTTGATGAAATAACTGAGCACATCAATTCAAGTTTTTACAATAGATAAAAGACTCAAAATTGCAACTGCTGCCAAATCTGTTTATTAAATCTGTCAGGATTCTAATTTAGCTACTGCATAACACACCCTATGAGTGCAGCCTTTGTTGTGGCCAATCCTCTTGTTTCCCTTTTCTGTTTCCTAAGTAACAAGCTATTTCCAGGTGGGCTGCAAGACTGAAGACATTTACCTCAGCATGCCTGGTTCTATTAATTCAGCCCAATGAATATTGATTGCCTGCTATGCTAAAATAGACTATTTCCAGTTATCTTCAATGTCATGGATTTCAACTTCTAAAAAGGAGGTGTGGTTTTATATCATACAAATACAAAATGATAAGGTTTTAAGAACTCTAAAGATTTTAAGTATGTATAACCCAAGAGATAGGTAGGTAGGTTGTACCATCCCCAGTTTATGGACATAGAATCTGAAGCTCAAAGGTTAAATAATAGCCTTGTGTTAGTAGAGCTGGGTTTCAATTCACGTTGCCTCTAGAGTACTGTAGAATGTTAGAATCTAATGCCACTCTCAGACTTAGGAGGGAAAAGCACAGATCGGGAAGATGAGGACCTGTGTGCCGCTGCAGCAAAGCCTTCATCACACATGTTTTGGAGTTTTGAAACGTGATGGAGTCCCAAAGAGAATGATATGATGTTGAATTTTCAATATGCTCCACAGGAATTACTTTGCAAAACTTTCTTTAGGTAATTATTGTAGAATTGTGACTTTTAAGGGCAAGGGCTTTGCTGACAGAAAGTCTCTTAGTTCCCCTTATTCAAATGTTTATTTTAGAAAAATTGAAGGTAGAGATTGCATTCCGGTTGCTTCTTGGCACTATTAAGTATAACAATTTTAAGCTTTGGATCATTTTATTCAAAAGACTTCAATCTTTTCAAAAACAGAATTTTTGGCTCTAGAAGTTAGTAGGATGTCTGAATTTTATGTAACAAAATTATGCAATTGTGTGTACAGTACTTTTTGTCCAGTGTCTACTTCCTTCCAAGTAGACGGACATTAAGTACTTTATTTGATAGTACTATAAAAGGCTTTGATGTAAGCCACTTCCCTTGTTCTTATCTGAGAATATTTTGAATAAAAACATAATTGCCATTTCTTTATCTCTTTTGATTTTCTGGAAAATTTCTTGTGTTCATCTAGCAAGGTTAAGGTACATAATTTTATTTTCATTGCTTTTCTGTATTTTATTTTTTTAATATGGAAATATTGCCCTTTACACTATAATTTTGAAATGAGTTAAATCCATTATTCATCTTATGATTTATTTTCACCCCACTGACGTAGCTGGGTAATTGAATCGAATCTTCCATTTTTCAAACGAAAAAACTCAGACAACAGAGAAATATATAATGCCTTTGCCCAAATTCCCAGAGAAAAGCAATAGAGCTAGGATTATATTTATATGTATTTTTAAAGCTTATGTACTTTTGCAACAAATGCTACTTATTTGAAAGAAAGTTTTCCTTTTTTCATCATCAGAAGGTTAGATGGGATAGTGCATAGTCCCAGGAGTTTCAAGTGAAATGAATTTAAGCTTCAAGTTCAAGAATACTTAGTAGCCTATGTAAAGACGCTAGGTACAATTCCTGACTTAGAGGTATTGTGTTTCATATTGCTGGATCCAAGGACCGTAAAAGCAGTGATTGCATGTAATATTTACTGCCTATAATATACATATTTCACAAAGTATTGCATTATAACTATTTGTTTACATGTCCTAACCATCTCCTTTTAGAATATAAGCTCATGGGTTGGGGAGCAAGATAGAAGATGTCTTCTCCCCCTTCCCCAATTTCCCTAGCAATTTGGCTAAATGTTGAGAATATAGATGATCGATTATGTAGAAGCTCTGGGTGATTATTTAATATGTGGGATGAATGCATTTATAGCATAATTATTCTGTTTTCCCATTAATGCCATTCTTTCAGATCAGAATCTGAAGCCAAACAGAGCTAGCCAATCTTGTAGTGAAGATTATAGGAGCATCATTTTAGTGTATTTACTTTTTGGTTCATTTCTGTATTTAAATCTAGGATTTCCTTTCAGTCAGTATAACTATGTTAGACTCACATTATAAAAATGATTTTGAAAATAAGAGGAGAGATTATGTTAAAGCTTAACTTTTATTGTCTGTTTTATTCTTCAGCTTTGTTCCTTGCTTATTGGTGATGCTAACCTTGCACAAGGACACAAAGTTTGCTCACCAGGTTGTTTGCCTTTGTGCTATTGTGTGAGTAATGGCTGCCCACTCTCCAAAGTAGTTGTGACAAACTGGGTGATGCCATTTAATAGACTGGGTTCAGGCACCACAGGGTGAGAAATCTAGGTCACTAGTCATAAACAGCTTTGTCCTAGGAACAAGAGGCTTGCTGGTTGTCATTTGTCTTTGCACAAACAGCTCATCCTGGCACTGGAAATGATTGCCATGAATTGGGTCAGGTATTAGATTGAATATGAAATTGCCCTATTTGACCATTTTTGACCTAATGTGACAATTTCATGTTGTCCACTTTAACACAAAGTACGATGAAGGAAATCTGTTTACATTTTGGCTCTTATTTTGTAATTTTTAAATCTTTTAAATTAAAATATTACATATTTTACAAAAGTTCAATAATCTATGAGATTTTGTATAGTTGACACCTTTCACTTTCAGAGGTATTATTACAGGTAAAAATGACATAGGAGGGTAGAGATGGATTCTGGGACTTCAGAAAAGAGTTAAAATACTAAAACATCACAAAATCCTAACTACAGTAATGCCAGAAGTCTTTGCAGCATAAAATATGCCTCTGAAAGAGGAGTGGTTATAGTGAGAAGGAAGCAGGATGCTTAAGGAATAAAGTGAGGGGGCGGGGGCGGTGTAGGGTGAGGGACTACAGGCAGAGGCCTGTCCGGCAGACCTGTAGTGGGACAGGATGGGATTCTGGGCCCACAGAAGCATTGCTGGTAGGAGTAGCCTTAGACCGAGGTTGGCTCACCTTCCGAACAGCACAGGTGGGAGTCTGGGGGGGCGGAGAGAGAGGCACTTATCCCAAAAGGTTGATTTCAGACCCACACCCTGAAGGATCATGCCATTTGCTGATGTCTGAAATCAGGTACATGAGGAATTCAGTTTTTGCTTTGCTGTTAGGGAAGTACAGTTAACCTTGAACAACACATGTGTGAACTGCACGGGTCCGTTGATGCGCAGAGTTTCTTTTCAACCAAATGCTTATTGGAATACAATATTTGCAGGATGTGAAACCCACCTACACGGAGGGCCAACTTTTCCTTTATGTGGGTTGTGCAGGGCCGACTGGGGGACTTGAGTATGCACGGATTTTGGCATACTCAGGGGTCCCGGAACCAATCCCCCACGCATACCGAGGGACTACTATAAAATACAAGTAAGTATCTGAAAGGAACAATTCATGCCATGGTTGGTAATAATGAATTATAATCAACTCAATAATTAGGGTGGAAAAAAAATAACTCATCAGATCCTGTGGTGGTTTGGATGTGGAGGAATTATTGAGAAAGGAGGGTACTGAATGTCCAGAAACACATGATGGGGTGTGGGAATAATAAGGCCTGATAACCAGCTTTCCATTTTTCTTGAGACTGGCTGTGTTTGCCTTTTACAGTGTACAAAGGTTAAGTTTAATTAACTAAGGTCATACTATAGCTTAATGATGTCATTTGGCATACTTATGTCATTAAAACAAGGTATAAGGATAATTCGAATCACTTTTCATTGATCTCCTGTTTCACGTAACTGTATTGTTAGAATTTTATCTAGCTACTTAAGAAAATCTTCCTGATGCCTTTTAAGTGGGATGTTCTTGAATCTTATAGTGATTTTTCTATTCTTATCTCTTTAGCTTGCTTGTGTCACTTCTATTATGAAAGCAGAACTTGATAATAACTATAGGATTAATAATTACAACATGTGATTGTTGAAGGCTTAATGGCTAATGTATTTTTGTTGTCACTTTCCATGTGGGTATAGAGGGATTTTTATTCTTTACTAACTCACAGGGCTGTCTTCTGCCAGCTTATGAGGAAAAAAATACACCTGGAAGTGAAATCATATGTCTCTGTTGGCTGTCTCCAGTTCAGAAGTGTCTTGTGAATCTGTGGCGTAATTGATGCTTCCGCAAGTTTGTTGTCTTGGGCCTGCTGTTCTCATTCTTACAAAGGGCTGTGTTGTTGCCTTGGCAATTCTGAGAGGTTTTCACAACTACGATATGGGAAATAGATTTAAAATCTTCAGATGAGAAAATTGGCAGAGGGAACTACATTTTATTTGGCTTTTAGTTAAAAACATGCCATTTTAGTTGAGGGTATCGTTTAGTTTTAAATCATGTTGTTCTAAAATGAATGTGAAACTGCCGAGATTTCAGGTTTGACTAAATACTGCCATATTCCATAGTCACAGACCAGCTTCTCTTTCTCTTGATATCCATAGCTCTCTTAAGAGTCCTTTAAATTCTTCATAGTCTTCTAGTTCACTGCTTTTAATTTTTCTTGCCTCTTGAGATGAAGTCTTCCTTTTCTATTCCCACCACTACCCATTGCTTATTTCTTTTCTTATAATCTTGAAACCACAGTGTGCTCAAGAAGTTCTGCGGGAGGCCTTCACTACTCCTAGTCTGCCTTTGCATTCCCCGAGTGCTGGCAGCTTTTAAGTTGGGTACCCTAAAGCAGGTACATCCATCCATGGTAGGAGACAGGAAACTGCCAGGAGCGTCTGTCTGAAGGTTCATCAAGGTCCTCAGTATAAGAAACCTGCTGTTACAGAGCATTGTAATGACTAATGACGTTAAGACTTCCTAGAGTATACCGTTGCCAGATTAAATAGTATGAAGAGGTAAAGTGACGTTATGGGCTTATGAAAGAATGGAAAAGAAGGGGAAGGAATCAATGTTAGGGATAAAAGAACAGATGTTAACCAGGTATTTGCTGGCTAATGGCAAAAAAAAACCATACTTCTTTTCTAGTTGAAGATTCATGAGTTGCTTTTCATGATATAAGTGGATTTACACAATTCCTTACCTTACAGTATAACATGTGTTGATTTTTCCCCCTCCACCCTCACAGGTGGCGGGGTGAATTCTGAAATTTCGTTTAAAAAGATATAACTAGCCTACCCTTGGAAGGTAGAGATATGTCCTTAATTTGGAACCACTTCTGGTGTTTGCCAGGGAGATGAGCACCTACTAGAATTTCTCTGTTCCTATTAAAATCAGCAATCGGAGCTGGGTGTAGTAGGGGGAGCCTGTAGTCCCAGCTACTTGGGAGGCTGAGGCAGGAAGATCTCTTGAGCTCAGGAGGTTCAAGGCCAGCCTGATCAGCATAGTGAAACCCTGATCTCTAAAAATACAAGAAGAAATAAAGAAAAATAAAACATTGCAAAAAGAGAGGGGTGGTAAAGGTAAGTGTGGTCTGTGTGGGGATTGATGAAGATTGTGCCTAAAATTTTTTAATTCCTGACTACGCCTTGCATGTGTTTCCTATAAGGTGCTGTTATTTCTCATAGCATAAAAGAACTTCATTAAGAAGTACCTAGCATGGTGGGTAGCAAGAGTCAGTATTTGTTGCTTGACTAGAAGGGACACTATTATATTTTTAAAACAAAAGTAGAATTTTGTGTTAGTGATCATTTTTTTCTTGGAGTATATCCTCTTCATAAAATAAGTGTAGAAACATAGCGTTTGCCTCTGCTACATTCAATACAAAAAAAAACTTGCCGAAAACACTGCCAAAATGGTGTCACCACCATCTTCAAACTTTAAAAAGTGAATAAAAATGTGAAACGTTAATATTTAGCATATGTGGTTTTTCCCAAAACTGGAAAAGCTTGTATAGGAATACTATCTAGAAACTACTTAAAACTTTGAAAAAGTGATTTTGTATCTGAAATCACAGTTGTAGAAATTTGCCTTTTGTGAAATGTTGTAATTGGCTAAATATGAAGATAATGTGAAAGTAAGTAAAATGTAAGATGCCCTTTTGCCACAAGGCTTATCTTTTTTGAGGTTTTTTTTGGGGGGAGGGGGAACAGGGGAGGGAGGACCTCTTGCCAGAATAAACATATCTCTTCACAGAGCACTTTCAGCTCTGCGCATTAGGGTATAAAGTGAGCACCCACTGTAGTGGTCCAACTTCAAGGATCTTTTCTGCCTTTACTAACAACTGAAGCACAGAAAACTGTGAGCAGAAATTGTCTCCAGGTATCTCTACTTGTTACTGCCTTAAAATTATAAATGTAACATGCGTTTTTCTGATGAAAAAAGTAATATCAATTTATTTAGAAAATACAGAAAAGAATTAAAATTGTTTTTAAATCATCTATAATCACTATATCACTATGTTAACATTTTGGTATCTATTATCCTGGCCTTTGAAAACTCTTCAGATGTGTATGTGTGTTTACAAACTTAGCGTATCAGTACGTATGTGGTTTTGCAGCCTGTTTTCTTTCCACTTCATGTCAGAAACATATTTGAAATACTCTTCTAAAATCGTTGAGTGTCCTCTTGAAATTTCTGTCAATGTCATGGGCAAAGAAATGGGGGTTTATTTTAATTTGCATTTCTTTGATTACTGGTGATGTTAAACATTTTTATATGTTTGTTAGCATTTTCCTTTCTTTTGTGAATTACGTGTTTATTCCTTCTGACATTTCCTATTAGGATGTTTCTCTTTTTCTTTTTATAAATAATACTTTTTCTGGTCAAGTGTGTTATAGATATTCTCACATTTTAGCATTTGCCATTTATTATCGTATGGATTTTTGTTTATTTAAATTTCTGTTGTTGTTTTGAGAATGGTGATTTTAGAATTTTCCCCATAACAAAGAGTTGATTTGGGTATGGCCTTAGGTGGTTCAGCCGGATTCATACTAAAATGGTTTCAAAGACGCACATGACCTATAAATTATAAACTCATAAGACCCAGTGAACCCAAAGGCCTGAGCTCTGGGACATAACCTCAGCCTCAAAGCTGGGGCAGGATTAAGCCAGCCCAGATGCACTCAGCCTGCTGAATCTAACTAGGTCAGTCTGCAGTGGCTCTCACAGACTGTGGGGCTATTTTTGTCAGTGTTTCTTCTGCCCATGAAAATTAAAATTGAGTAAAGCTACAGATGCTTCCCATATGGTTGCTATTAGTGAAATTATGTACAAAGGATTTAATTTGAAAAAAAGCAGAGTAGATACACTCAAATTATTTGGAGACTTAAAGGGCTGTGAAAGAGATGTCCAGCCATCACACCTGCACCTCTCCTGTTCCCAGGGAGGCTTCATCGTATAGTGGTGGTCTTCTGTCCTGTTCTTGCGATCGCTAAGGAGGGAGCCTTCATTCCGGTGTTCAGGATTTTGCCAGTCCCATAACGTAGTAGTACTTTATGAAGGCTTTGAGCATAATTTCTTCCCCTTCCTCCTCCTCACACCATTTTTATTCAAATAGATATCTCCTAGATTTTTGCATACTTTTGGTGATTTCTTATTGACTTTAGTAAACTAAGCAGACAGCTACTCCAGTTTTTCCTACATCCAGGATTTAGAGAATTTTCCATTTGCAATCAGTTGTACTTGTTCTTACAACAGTTTGTTGAGATACAGTGGTGAGCAGGCTGTGATGGTTTATCAGTCTAATTGGTCCATTAGATGTACTTGGTGTTTCACAGGGTTCTAGGAAGAGAAAAAATATGTTCATCCGCATCAGACTTGTGGAGCCTGCTAATGGAGTTTAATATCTATTTTTGTCATCTGTAAAAATGCATTATGGGTTTATATTTAAAGCATAAAAAAAGCTTAAGTGGAATTGATCATTAAGTCATCAAATTTAGTTACCTTCTGCTAAGGCAGTCAGGTGATTCTCTAATTCGATTTCCCCTAAATTTCCTATCACTGTGTTTATCCTGGTACATTTGACTTAAAAAGAGAATTTACCACTACATGGTATTCATTTTATGGGAAATGTCATGTTGAAACAATATCACATACGTGTCTTTTTTTTTTTTTTTTTTT
>RJWJ010046327.1:0-11400 GCA_004363605.1 Indri indri | reverse complement strand
AAGCAGGCTAAACGGAGTCTCAGTCATCCTCTCCCAGGATATGCATGTTACCAACTACCCCAGCTCCATGACTGATTGCCCAGCAAATCTTACCCCTCCTCTACTCTACATGTACATGAAAAGTACATCAGTGAAATGGGAGAAAAGGCGGAGGTGAGGGGACACGCACCATGGGCCACAGATCTATGTAATTCAGCAACCTCTAGCCTCCTAGTACTCAAGGGGCTGTAAGCCACCCCTGTGTAGGTTGGAGTGGACGTAGACGATAGCACATTCCTATCTGCTATAGAGACTCTTCCCAGTGGCTCAAATTCTTTTAACATCTTTTGACAGAAACTTCAAGTTTGCCAGTTCCTCCAATTAAACAAACAAAAAGCAACAATCTGTTCAGAACTCCCTTGAACTCTCTATTTTAATGTGCCTTGTTAGATAAATCCCAACATCCTTTCTTGTTCATTCATATGATTTGTCTTTATCAAACTTGTCAGAAGCCCCAATATTCTGATCTCTTTTCTTAAACCTGTATCTCTCTCCAACCCAGCATTGTTTTTCTTCAAACTTGGCCTTCCACTGCTAATTCCACCCTTATCCGCTGCCACCAGCTAATGCCTTTGTTATTCTCTTCCATTGGGTTCACTAGACACGCTCCCCCTTTCTATTATTAAAATGCTCACCTACAGGATGATAAAGAAGGAAGAGTACTGGGCTTCGAATGAAGAAACGTGAGTTCGAATCTCATTTCTACCACTTACTATATCCAAGTACATCACTTAAATATCTTTGTGTTTCAATCCTTTGCTATTTACCAAAGTAAAAAGTTTCAGGTATGCTATCTAAACAACTACTTGACCAGGATGTTAAACACAGATTAAAGTACCAGCGGATATTTTTATTAATCTCTAAGATTCCTTAAAATCCTGAATTTCTATGTGCTTTGGATTCTGTGTATAGAAAAATAGGGAATATTTAACTGGCAGAAATGAAAAAAAAAAACAAGAAAAAAACAAGAAATGCAAAGTAGAAAGTAAAACAATATTCAGACAAAATTATAGAAAATCATGGCAGAACAAAAAAGACTCTAGAAAAATTAATATAGGTTCATTTGTTACAATAAGTCCAGGCGTGGTGGCGCACGCCTGCAATCCTAGCACTCTGGGAGGCCGAGGTGGGTGGATCGTCTGAGCTCAGGAGTTCGAGACCAGCCTGAGCAAAAGCGAGACCCTGTCTCTACTAAAAAATAGAAAGAAATTAGGTGGACAACTAAAAATATACATAGAAAAAATTAGCCAGGCATGGTGGTGCATGCCTGTAGTCCCAGCTACTCGGGAGGCTGAGGCAGAAGGATTGCTTGAGCCTGGGAGTTTGAGGTTGCTGTGAGCTGGGCTGACACCATGACACACTAGCCTGGGCAACATAGTGAGACTCTGTCTCAAAAACAAAACAAAAAGAAAAAAAAGGTTCATTGGATTAGGCAGGGATACCAGCCTAATGGGAAAACCAAACTGGGAAGTCATTAACTAGAAAAATCAATTAGAAACAACTTCTAAATAGATGCTAAATATAATTAACATAACATGGACTATATGTAGATATCCTTCACTTACGGCAAAATAATTCCTCTCTAGGACTTGCCTGGCCTTGCTTATGTAAAACCTATGGTCCCATGGCCACAGTGAAGTGAGATCTGCCCTAAAACTTTTGATGTTAAAAAGAAGGACCACTGTAATTGTCAAATACATCAGGATAAGCTCTTGCAATAACCAGACTTCTAAGAAAAACTCTTGATGAGAATTAACATATAACTAAATCTGACTTTCTGAGTCGATCTAATTTGTACCTGTACCTTGATCCCGATACTGCACAGGTTTCTACTGATCTATGCTAAGGGGCAAGAAAACAGATTTGGGAGCGAGGCAGGCTGATAATCAAACTACGGGATCATGGGGCAATTAATTAACTTCTTGGAACCACAGTTGCTTAGTTAGTAAAAAGTAATAGCATGGATTCTTTGCAAAGCAGTTGTCATGACTATAGATGATATCAAATGTTAAGCACATGATGTGGTCTGTAGCCCAGAATAGAACACTTAAATATTATTTAAGTGTTATTTTCTCTGCATTCCCTTAGTTCACATACAATTTTTAAAAATCTGCAAACTCCTACCTGATTGTAGAGTCTTCAGAAATTCCATCCACTATTAAAGAAAAAAAGTAAAATATTTTTGAATCAACAATAGACAAATATAGAACATTTAAAGCATAAAAGAGCATGGTGTTATGTGCCTATAATCTCAGCTACTCGGAAGGCTGGGGCAAGAGGATCTTTGAGGAGCCCAGGAATAAGACCAGCCTGAACAACACAGCAAGACTCCATTAAAAATTTAAAAATGAGCATGTGGTGTGACCCAGATGACAAAATGTTACAGGGAGTCCACTGCATCATTCTGAGTTTTCTCCCTACACCTAGTCACAAGAAACATATGAAGAAATGCAGCGCTTTCCACCCTGAGATATTGTCTTGTCAGAACATCATGTTTGGAACTGGTGCTAATTAGCCACCCAGGAAAGGAGACATAAGCATAACACTGCCAACAGCACCCCTGAAAAAGGGACAACAAATGGGATCCTGATGACATCACTGAACCACCAAAACAACTTGGTTCCTATTGTTTTAGCTACTGTTCCTTAGCTTATCTATTACTTGCAGCCAAAGGCATTGAACCTGAGAAATTTCCCATGGCCTAAAGGGTAAGATTTATTCATTTCTACAACATTAAAAGTCTTCCACCATCTTGCCTTAGCTAAGTGTTCATCTCATTCCCAACCACCCCATTTGATGCTTTTTGCACAAGCAAAACTGAACTGCTCTCACACCCTGCAAAGTTCACTCATGCATCTCAGATTTTGCACTGGCTGTTCCTTCTGCCAAACATACATTCTTGTTAAGTGTTCCTTCTGCCAAGCATCATTCTTCTGCTGCTCTACCTGGCATGCTCACCTGACATGTTACCCGATTTTTTAAAGCATGAATTCCTTGCCATGGACTTAAACTGTCTGGCACATATTTAACATGGTAAGTACATAAGAAATGATAGTTATGAGCTCACAGAGGCCATCAGACACATAGTAAGCACTGAATAAAATAATAAAAATGACAATAAAAATATAAAGCTTCTGAGTATATTTCTTAGATGTTTGTATTCTGTAACATTACAAAAATGTTTATTGCCTAAAAGACACTTGATAGTTATTTGTCAATTGGGCAAGGAAATGAATGAATAAATATGATTTTTGACAATTCTGTTGAAGAAACACAGAAATTATATAGGTACAGCTCTATTTTATTGTGAGAACCCTAAAGACTGAAACTGCATCTATCATCGTCTCTGAAACTTGCAAAACCTAACTTATAAAAGTTCTTTCATAAATAGGTACTAAATTAAAGGTGTCATCACACAGTTCAGGTTAGCAGGTGCTTTAGGTGTCACACCTAGGGAGCATAGTACCATTTTTTGTTATTGTGAAATGTTTTTGTACTTTTATTACAATTTGTTGAGCCCAGGGTTAGTCTATTGCAATACTGCCTATGATAATCTTTTGGCTAATGGTAACAGGGTATCCTATTCTAATAAAATTACTGTTATCATGACAATTGTCTGGCAGACAGAAGAATATATCTTGTTTTAATGAAGTAAATATATCTCATTCAGTTTCAATTTATGGGTATGAGGTCGATAATAGTGAGACCATGTTAGTATAAAAACATGTAAGATAGCTTGTGCTTCTCAACAAGGAATTTCATTTCTGACTTCTGTACTCAGTATCTTTAAAAAATAATCTGCTGTTGGCACTGGTGCACACTGGCCAAGTTTTACAGTTCTTACTGTGATTTGTTTATGGTACCAGAAAGCTGTTATTGAGTTCCCAGTTTTAAAGATAGTTACTTTCTTAGTGACAGGAACCACTATGTAACATCCTTGATCGCTGAACAACAAGGATTTGAACTGCAGGGGTCCACGCACAAGCATATTTTCTTCTGCCTCTGCCTCACAGAAACGACAACACCAACTTCTATTCCTCCTCCTCAGCCTACTTTGTGTGAACATGATGAGAACGAACACCTTTCTGATGATCCACCTCCACTTTGCAACCAGTAAATACAATTTTTCTTCCTTATGATTTCTTAATAATGATTTGTTTTCTCTAGTTTTGTTCATGGTAAGAATACAGTATATAATACATACAACATACAAGACATGTTAACTGACTGCTTATGTCATCAGCAGGCTATTAGTAAAGTTTTGGGGGAGTCAGAAATGATACTCAAATCTTTGACTGCACAGGGAATTGGTGCCCCTAACCCGTGCGTTGTTCAGGTCAACTGTAATTAACATTCATTTCCTAGATATATAAATATAAATAACTCATTTTAATAAGAAGTCCAATTTATTATAATGTCACCATAGAGGAAACATAACACACTAACTTTAAAACCTTTTTTTGTTTATTTGAAAATATCATAGAGCGTTTTAGGGACTGTAATTAAATGAAGATTTTTTCTAGATAATACTTTTTGACATTATAAACTTCCTACAACTAACTTATTAAATAATTCTGAATTCTAGACTACTGAGAAATCAATTTTAAAAATACACATGCAATTTATAGATTGACTTTTTAACTGCTCTTCTGTGCTCAAAACTTCCTTACTCTTAATTTTTTATTCCTGGTAGAACCACCAAGAATAATTCACTATCAGAAGTCTTACCTGCATTGCTATCTTGAGAAGGATTGTCAGGTATCTTTTTTTCTTTATATTTGGAAGTTTGGTGGTGAATGCTATGTATAAAAATGTAATAAATAATATTACTATTTTAATGCTGATATGAAAACATTTACCAAATATATGAAATTCTCAACAGTATTTCAACAAAATCAGTGCTAATATCAGAACTTAAATTACCCCATACACTTCAGATTTGTAAGCTCTGCAAAGTTCTTATTAGGCTTCTAACTAAAGAATAAAAAGGTAAGAGGTCAACTCCTCATGAAGTGTGGGCAGTACAGTTCAGTCAACTAACTAGAGGACGCTCGACATAATGAAAACTGTCCGCAACTTCAGAGAAGTCTTAACGCAAGAAACAACAGCTATTTGTTCATTGACAAGTTGCTTTGCTTAGGCTCAACATCTTCAAAACATGAGGATTTTTCTGCCTTCTGTCAGTATTAATAGGTCGTTATATACATTTGACATTAATACTGTAACATTTTTATAATGCTTGAAGAAATAGTGAAGTAACGGAATACTTTGTTCTTCAATTTAATTGCTGATATTACTTTAGAATCCCAAATGCAACCCATTCTGAGGCCAGGTGCAGTGGCTGATGCCTGTAATCCTAGCACTCTGGGAAGTCAAGGCAGGAGGATCGCTTAAGCTCAGGAGTTCTATCCCAGCCTGAGCAAGAGTAAGACCCCGTCTTTACCAAAAACAGAAAGAGTTAGCGGGGCATGGTGGTGAGTGCCTGTAGTCCCAGCTACTCAGGAGGCTGAGACAGGAAGATCGCTTGAGCCCAGGAGTCTGAGAGGTTGTTGTGACCTAGGCTGATGCCACGGCACTCTAGCCCGGCCAACAGAGTGAGACTCTGTCTCAAAAACAAAACAAAACAAATTTTTAAAACCCATTCTGTATTTTGCCATAGGTTGCAATATTCAAATGTTGAAGTTTTTGGAAAATGTTATTAAGTCCCAAATTTTGATTATTCGTTTTCCTATTCTTTGTGGCTTATAATTCAGGGTATCTCAGCTATTTCATAATTTGTAACAAAATTTATTAATAAATATATTATCTCCTTAAATTAGATAACATAAATGTCCCCCATTACTGAGCTAATCAATCACACCAAGGGCAGAAAACTAATAATTGTCAAGATCTGGCTTGGGCTACTACTGTTCCTTCTTTACCTACTCAAACTCTGAACCAGCAGATCTTTGTTAGCATGATGTTTAATCTCCATGTTTCTCACCAAGTGATACGGAAAGCAACACGTTACTTTTATTTTTTCTAAGTTCAACGAAGGAGATGCCAGTTAACATTTTCTCATGTCTGAGGTAAGTACCGACAACATATTTGCATGATGACATTACACATGTCCAATACACAACTCCACTGTCATTCCATAGATCACTTCACACGATTTTCTTTTTAGTGAAAATCATAATTTTAATATTGGGTGACACTTGTTTTGCTTTGACACACACTGTTTCCTTGGAGCTAGTCAGCAAATAGTCAAATGATGTTCAAACGACTGCACAAAATATGGAATGCTTCATAAATTTTCATGCCATCCTTGGGCAGGGACCATGCTAATCTTTTCCGTATTCTTTCAATTTTATTGTATGTGCTGATGAAGCAAGCACAAAGCCCTACATGGACACTGATGAGTCATGGATGAGGCTTGGCCCTGTTCAATCCAACCAACCTCTTGTTCATTTATTTATTTATTTAATCAACAGAGGAGCCAGTCAACCAATTAACCTACTTTAGACTCAGAGAATTCTGTTGACTGGCATCCTTGTGTGGTGGAATTTGAAAATATTTAATAAACTTGAAGTACAGATGCAAGTATTGATAGCTTGGGAGATTTTCACTATGGAAAATAGATCACTTGAGGGGCCAACTACAAGTTTGTGACCATGACTCTGCACAAGGATGAAATGTAACTTTCCAATACCTAAGAAAAGGCACCACACAGGGGAAAAAGGAGGCTTAGCACACAAATCCAGAAGCAAAAAAGAAAGGAAGCTTTAATATCTCTCAGCAACGATATTTGAAACTGTCTGACAGTTTACAACAATCCCAACGATTTGCTAGAGGGAAGACAGACAAGGTCATCAAAGGATAACGTACCAAGAAGATCTACGCTAAGTCTAGGCTGAGATGAGGGCACCATGTAAGGTTTTGAGTGTGGAGGGAGGGCCATTTTGCTCACTGTGTGTATGGCTAGAGCTAGGAGGCCCAGCTGCCAGAGCAGGGTACTGGTGCTTTAGGAACATTGGTTGAGCATAAGCGCCTATGCGCATGAACTCAAAAAATATGTAACATTGAAGTCTAAGTATGCGTCCCCATGAAGACTGAGGGATGTGAATCTGTAAGGGCATCCTGGCTGCAAAGGTCATTCATTTCCAGATAGCAAGACCAGTGTCGAGTGCAACAACAGAATCAAAGGAGACAATAGAATGACTGAAATGTCCTTTCGTTCCCCTCCTTCTGACTTGTAAAAATGACTGTCTTCTTTGCACTTAGAGAACCCTTTAATTTCTTCAAAAATTCGAGGAGGAGGCTATAGGAGACAGCCCCTAGGAGCCAGTACAAAATTTTCTGTTAACTAGACACTTCAAGACCCAAATAACTCATTAGAAGAATCAAACATGTCACATGATTATTATTCCATGCTGAGGGGTTATTCTTCTAATGAAATGGACAACATTGATATCACTTAAGACAAAGGTCTTAAAACTCCTGAAATAATTCTGTACCTATTACTACTTTTAACTACTTTAGCCTTTTGCTTGATTTCTGGCTGATGAATTGGACTAACTCACTGCCATTCCCATACTACCTGAAACACACCATGAAATTTCACCTGATGTATAAGATACCAGACTTATAATTATTTTAAACCTCAATTTAGTGTTAATTAGTCTTTTAATGTAAATACTTACATATTTAAACCACTCGCAGTGGGATAATCTTTTGCAGTCCATCCAAAGGTATCTTCAGAAAAAACATCAGTATCTTGCTCAAGAAGAATACTGGCTATATTTGGTGATTTACAATGTGCAGCAAGTGCGAGGGCCGTTCTAAAATAACAGAGAGATAACTTCACGCCTAGGAACTTTAATAAAGTTATTTAAAATGCTAATTTAATATACATTACCAGCTGAATATTTTGCCTGTCAGTGTAGAATTAACCATTTACATGTACTAACTGGCACAAGCATTCTGGATGCTCAAGTGTTCTTTATAAATTACCACCAAGGTTAAGAGGAAGGGACAAAAAGGTAGCCTTTTGTCTCATTAAGGTATGACATAGTAGAAGTTGGTCATTCTTTGCCGAGATCACTTATGTAAGGTAAACAAAGTATTAACTGAAGTACTGTCCATGTCTTCCTTATTTTGATATAATGTACTGTAATTCAAAGTCAACTAGGGGTCAGTTAAGTAAGAGCTATCTGCAGGCTTAAAACAACAACATCAATAATAATGATAAAAATAGTAGTCATATTAGTTTCAGTTAACCATGCTGACAAGCATGCGCTGGGCACTGAATTCAATGTTCTACATATAATCTTACTTGTACACAACCACCCTGGAAAGGCATATTGTTATTCTCCTTTTCATATTAGAATACACATTTGGTGATAAGTAGTGTTCCCAAGGTCACACACCTAGCAAGTGGGAAAGCTACAATTCGAACCCGGTCTTATGTGAATGGAAAGCCTCTTTTCCCTTTATCATCCACTTATGGCTCATCTTCTTCATTAAAGAAAAATGTTATCCAAATAAAGTTGTCTTTCTCCCTTTCTCATAACAATTAAGAAGAAAAAAATCAAAATATGTTAGAAATAAATATGGTAAAAAATTGATGAACCCACAGTATCTAGTTATAGCAATTAATAATCCTTTAGCAATCACCTAACATCAATATTCTTCAAAGAAAGCAACTTCAAGCAAAGAGTCATCAAAAAGACAAAATGATTTTCAATTCTATTTATGTTTCATATAGCATTTTTGAAGGAAAACTCTAGAAGGAGCAGAAGTATAAAAATATTATAAAAGGATTAAGAACCTCAATATTGAGTCATAAAGTGAACTAAAAGTTAAAGTCCACACTTTCATAAAACTAGTATGAAACCTCTTTAGCTGATACAAGATGACACGATCAAAAACATCAGATTACAAATAACAAACATCAGTCGGCATTATAAGAGAGGATGAATCCTACTGCACACTGTTCTTTAGGTTGCCCAGTCCACATAGTAGCTTTTCTAACTGATGATTTGTGTTGATATTTGTCACTCTATCCTTCCAAAAATTATGTTCATCTTCTTGTTCATTTAATACTTCTGACTTGAGTGACTCTCACTACCCTAAAATAGCATTCACTTTTTTTTAAAAAAAAAGCACTGAATACTATACCTTTTCATTTTATCTACTGCATTTATGTTTGCATTCTTCTTTACCAAAAATTCTACCATTTCCTCTTTTGTTCCACTTACAGCAAGTAAAAGTGGAGTGAGGTGATCCTGTAATACAGCAAAATCAATTATCATTCACAAAATTTCATATCTCTCAATCAAACTGAAAATTTCATGTAAGATCCTATGAACTTAAACATATCATACAGAAAGGAAATGAAAGATAGTTTCATCCTCTCACCCCTCTGTGTTTTCCCATGTGCTGTTCCTTCCCTTAGAAACTCCCCTCCTCTGCCTCTCCACGCTAACTCCTGCCATCTCCAAAACTCATTTCAAACATTTATGGGTTCCAAGAATCTTTGTTTCTATCACAACATTTACCATGGAATATTGTAGTTATTTTATTGTTTTCCATCCAAACCAAGAACTTCTTGAGGGCAGGGGTTGTACCTTTTATCTCCACATTCCCAAACCCTAAGATGTAGTAGTAAATGCTTCAAGTATTTTTATTGAATTAATGATCTCAATTATTGTACCTACAGCAACGTTTTTTAAATGACATTCCAAAGAGTATTTATTTACCATAAGTTAAAGACTGTATCTCAACAGAGTCTATGACCATCTATGCTAGAGAAAGGGCTCGAAGCTGTGTATCATATGTCCAGTACTAAAGAAATCTCTCAAACTTTGCCTAATCTCTATTGGACAATACTTTTTTTGGCAAACAACATGTGAAGAATTTAATCTTCAGAGACACAGTTTTGAGAATTTTCCAGTGAATGTGGAGGTTTCCTCCAGGTGATACAAACTCCTGTGATTCTCTTCTATCAGCGGTGCAGGACCCCAGGTGCCAATGTCAGGCACTCCTTCTCCAAATGGATCACTAAGGAAATGGGCTCTGAATAAAGGAGAGAGGTGTCAAATGAACTTCAAGTCCTTATCATGACATGGTCCATGTTGTCTCTCCTGTGACAAGATGAAAGATGTTGATCTTACCTGTCAGAAGGCTAAGTATGACTTTTCTCCTCAATTATAATGACAATCCTGGGATGCTAATGCATATCTACTTTATTACACTCCACTGGTATTCTGATTTCCATTTTAATTGGTACTTACAAAGTTATTTTTACTTTATGCAAAATATAAATCAGAAATAAAAATATGATGGCTTATCAATAAAAGTTCTAATAGTGATCTATGTGGATTATTGCTGGCATAATGGAAGCCACTAAATCATTTGCACTTTGTATGGTCTACATAAGCTGAGGAGAAAGATATAATGTTGTCTGAATTATGTACAGCCAACTATCACCACGGGTAACCTAGAAAGTTTATAGGCTTTCTAACAGGAGGACGGTTATTTATGGTATATATAAGGGAAAATAGATTTTATTAAAAAAACTTCTATATACTAAAATCCAACCATATTACTAATAGATTAACGTATAATATAGATGACATACATTATCAACAAGTATAAACTGTCTTGAAAACCTTGAAATCATTTCAAAATATTCTATAAAACAAGATTTCTCCTCTCAAAGGCTTATGTAGGCAAAGTAGGTGACCCGAACATGTGAGGCACCTAGGTGGGCACAGGAGCAAACTGGAGAACACACACCTTGTATAAAGGGAGAAGATCTGCACAGCACAGCAAACGGTAATATGAGCTCAAGGGACAACAGGTTTGATTCTTTGGGGAAGCCTGAAACCCAGGTTCCTTCATGTCTCCTAAATTTTACATGTGGACTCAGTTGATGGAGGCAAACTAAACCCATTTATGGGCTGCATTTTGACTATAGTCCTTGTGTTCTAAAATTTGCTAAAGATGCTTCCAAATAGTTGTGCATAAAGCACATGCGTGTATGTAAAATCTTTCCTTTCTTTAGTATCATAGGTCTTACCAAAATACCAAGCCCTAACGTGTAATAAAAGTTGCTATTAAGACTTATAATACCCACTTCAAGGATTCTTCAAACATCTGTTCATTTACTGTCTATTTGTGTTCATTTTTCCCAGATTGTTAACCAAATGGTTACCTTATGTAGGGTTAGGGTTAGGGTTAGTTCATAGGACTGATAAAACTAGATTAGTAAAAGAATTCCTATCTATATTCTTAGGAACTTCAAGGCTTTCAGTGTTTAAAACTGCCGTCCTCCTTATGCCAAAGCTCTATGAACTTAACAGACATACGGAAATAGTC
>RJWJ010046326.1:0-11397 GCA_004363605.1 Indri indri | reverse complement strand
TGGAAAAAGAAGAACAGACCAACCCCAAACCCAGCAGAAGAAGGGAAATTAATAAGATCAAATCAGAACTAAGTGAAATTGACAAGAGGGAAACTGTATGGAAGATTAATAAAACAAAAAGTTGGTTCTTTGAAAAAATAAACAAAATTGACACACCTTTGGCTGAACTAATGAAAAACGGAAAAGAAAAATCCCTGATAAGCTCCATCAGGAACAAAAAAGGAGAAGTTACAACCGATGCCGTGGAGATTCAAGATATAATTTACGAATATTGCAAAAACCTTTGTGCAAACAAACTGGAAAATGTGGAGGAAATAGACAAATTTTTAGAAACACACAGCCTCCCTAGGCTCAATCAGGAAGAAATAGAATTCCTGAACAGACCAATATCAAGGACTGAAATTGAAACAGCAATAAAAAACATTCCAAAAAATAAAAGTCCCAGACCAGATGGTTTCACACCCAAATTTTACCACACCTACAAAGAAGACCTGGTGCCTATCCTGCAGAAATTATTCCACAGCATCAAGAAGGATGGATTCCTCCCCAACACATTTTATTAAGCCAACATAACCCTGATACCAAAACCAGGAAAGGACGCAACAAAAAAGGAAAACTACAGACAAATATCCCTTATAAATATAGATGCAGAAATTCTCGACAAAATTCTAGCTAACTGAATCCAGGTGCTTATTAAGAAAATAATCCATCATGACCAAGTGGGCTTCATTCCGGAGATTAGGGATGGTTCAACATACGCAAATCTATAAACGTAATTCACCACATAAACAGAAGCAAAAACAAAAACCATATGATTCTCTCAATAGATGGAGAAAAAAGTATTTGACAAAATTGAACACACTTTTATGATAAGAACGCTTAACAAAATAGACATAGATGGGGCTTACCTAAAAATGACACAAGCCATTTATGACAAACCCACAGCCAACATCATGCTGAATGGGGAGAAATTGAAAGCATTCCCACTTAGAACTGGAACCAGACAAGGTTGCCCACTATCTCCACCTCTATTCAACATAGTGCTGGAAGTCCTGGCCACAGCAATCAAGCAAGAGAGTGGAATTAAAGGCATACGAATGGGAACAGAAGAGATCAAACTCTCACTGTTTGCTGATGACATGATATTATATCTAGAAAACCCCAAGGATTCAACCAAGAGGCTACTGGAATTGATAAATGAATTCAGTAAAGTCTCAAGATATAAAATCAATACACACAAATCAGAGGCTTTCATATACACCAATAGCAGTCATACCGAGAACCGAATCAAAGACTCAATTCCCTTCACAATAGCAACAAAGAAAATAAAATATCTAGGAATATATTTAACGAAGGAGGTAAAAGACCTGTACAGGGAGAGCTATGAAACATTGAGGAAGGAAATAGCAGAGGACGTTAACAGGTGGAAAACCATACCATGCTCATGGGTCAGCAGAACCAACATTGTTAAGATGTCTATACTACACACAGTGATCTACAGATTCAATGCAATCCCTACTAAAATACCAACATCATTCTTCATAGATGTAGAAAAATTAATTTTACACTTCGTATGGAACCAGAGAAGACTCCGCATAGCAAAAACAATTCTAGGCAATAAAAACAAAATGGGAGGTATCAACTTACCAGACTTCAAACTTTATTATAAGGCTGTAGTAATCAAAACAGCTTGGTACTGGCACAAAAATAGAGCCATCAACCAGTGGAACAGAACCGAGAACCCAGCTATAAAACCATCTTCATATAGCCACCTAATCTTTGACAAAGCAGACAAAAGCATAGACTGGGGAAAAGAATCCTTATTCAATAAATGGTGCTGGGAAAACTGGATAGCCACATGTAGAAGACTGAACCAGGATCCACACCTTTCACCTGTCACAAAAATCAACTCACGCTGGGTAAAAGATTTAAACCTAAGGAGTGAAACTATTAGAATTCTAGAGGAAGATGTTGGAAATACTCTTCTAGACATTGGCCTAGGCAAAGAATTTATGAAGAAGACCCCAAAGGCAATCACAGCAACAACCAAAATAAATAAATGGGACCTGATCAAATTAAAAAGCTTCTGCACAGCCAAAGAAACTGTCACAAGAGCAAACAGGCAACCTACAGAATGGGAGAAAATTTTTGCATGCTACAAATCCGATAAAGGGCTGATAACTAGGATCTACTTAGAACTCAAGAAAATCAACAAGAAAAAATCAAGCGACGCTATCAAAATGTGGGCAAAGGACATGAACAGAAACTTTTCACAGGAAGACAGAGTAATGGCCAAAAAACATATGAAAAATGCTCAACATCTCTAATCATCAGGGAAATGCAAGTCAAAACCACCATAAGATATCAGTTATCTCCAGCGAGATTGGCCTTTATCAAAAAGTCCCAAAACAATAAATGTTGGCATGGATGCGGAGAGATAGGAAAACTCATACGCTGCTGGTGGGACTGCAAACTAGTGCAACCTCTGTGGAAAGCAATATTGAGATACCTTTAAGAGACACAAGTAGAAGTACCATTTGATCCAGCAATCCCATTACTGGGCATCTACCCAAAAGAACAAATGATACTCTATGAGAAAGACACCTGCACCCGAATGTTTATAGCAGCAAAATTCACAATTGCAAAGATGTGGAAACAACCCAAGTGTCCATCAATACATGAGTGGATTAATAAAATGTGGTATATGTATACCATGGAGTACTATTCAGCTTTAAGAAACAATGGTGATATAGCACCTCTTGTATACTCCTGGATAGAGTTGGAACGCATTGTACTGAGTGAAGTATCTCAAGAATGGAAAAACAAGCACCACATGTACTCACCATCGAATTGGTATTAACTGATCAACACATAAGTGTACATATAAGAATAACATCTATTGGATGTCGGGCAAGGGAGAGGGGGGAGGGGGGAGGAGGGGACGGGAATTTGCATACACAAAGAGTGCAGTGTGCACCTTCCAAGGGATGGACATGCTTGAAACTCGGACTTGGCGGGGAGGGAAGAGGCAAGGGCAACATACGTAACCTAAACATCCGTAACCCCATAACACGCTGAAAAAAAAAAAGAAAGAAATAGAGAGAGAAGATACAATAAATAAATGAAAATAAATGAAAGAGGAGACATTACAACTGATGCCACAGAAATATAAAGGGTGATAAACTACCATGAGCAATTATCCCCAGGCCTTAAGAGCTGCAGATCATCTCAAGACCAAGCCTCTGAGGCAAGGCAACTCTCATCCTGCTCCGGTTCCAGCGGAGTTGTCTGCTTCCAAGAGCTGCAGCCCACACCATGCTTGCCTCTCAGTCCTATTTGCATAAGCCTACCCTCTGCTCATGTTCTGGCTCTGCAAGGAGCATCTTGAATTCTCCTAATGCCAAGATTGGCACCTCTGGTTCCCAGGACTATGCACAGTCTGTTAAAGGCCAGGATCAAGAATGCGGTCTTACTCTAGTGGCTCAGGTCCCAGAATGGGTGTGGGACCCAAGGTGTGTTCCCTCTGTGGAGTAGTTCCTTCCCACAGTCTCCTGGCTGCTCTCAAGTCAGAAGCAGGGATTGATAGGGTCAAAGCGCTCTCCTGTGTTCTGGATTATATGATTTCCCCGCTGGAAATGTGGACCACAGTAAGATATTCACTCATCTTTTCCCCTGTTGGGGATTCACTGCGGTTCCTGGCTGTTCCCAGCCACACAGAGTGCTTGCTGTCCTTCTTGTTCCTAGATTTTAGTGTTTCCTGTCCCTTTTCTGTTAAATTTTCATGTTCCCTCTTGGATAATGTATTCAAAGTGTAATTGTCTAGTCTACACACTATTTTGGTTATTCTAAGTGGATGAGGAGTGCCCAAAATGTCTCTAGTCAGCTATCTTAAAAGAAAAGGAAGTTTTTTTCTTTATGAATTCCTTGTGCAAGGTAAGTATTTTGTTAAGTGAATTTCTATTTTTTGCTATCACAAATGATATCTAATATATATCCAAGTAGGAAATTACTAATATAAATACTTTTTAAATAAAATTTAAGTAATTGCTTTTGTATTTTGTAAATTCATCTTGAATTTGGAATTTCAGCTGAATTCTGTAATTCTAATTTCTTTATTCTACTTCAAATTCAATGTATTTGACTCTATCATCTGCAAATAATGGCAGTTTTGTCTTTTCCCTTTCTATCCTTATATCATCTGTGGATATTTTTTCCCATCATAGTCTTTTGTTAACCAGGACTTCATCTTGTTTCTGATCTTTAAGATAATATGTCTAAGTAAAGATTTTTTTCATGAATCCTGAGGTTTCTGATAAGTTTTTGATCAAATTAAGAAAGTTCCAATCTGTTCCTAGGTTTACATGCATTTTTCTAAACATAATTAATTATTAATATTTATCAAATACTTTTTCCATGCCTTTTTAATAATCCTTTGATTTTTCTCCTATACTTCACTAATATGATGGGTCATCTGAATTTCTGAGTGAAAGCTACTTGAACAAAGCATGTCATTTTAAAGATACTTTTGTGTTTGACTCAGGCATTTTATTTAGGATTTTTGCAACTGTAATCATATGTGAAATAGACCTATGATTTTCCTCTATCCTTTGGGGCTTAGGTTCATATGTCCCTATAAAATTAGTTATGTTGTTTTTCCTCCTTCTATTTTTTTATAACAATATGCTTAAGGCAAGTTTGGGATAATTGATCATAAAATTATTTTGGTTTGAGGAATTCTTTTTAGGGGAAGGAAAAAATGTTCTTTGATTTCCTTGATTCCCATTTCATTTTTTAAAATGATTACTGAATAGTCTAAGTTTAATATTTTTGTGTGTCAATTTTTCCATTTTTCTATCTTACCCATTTAGGTTTTCCAATTTGACAAATTTCCATTGAAATCTCTTTTTCATATTATTGATATTGCAATTTTGCTATATGGTATAAAATAATAAAATTATTAAAATGTTTTACTTTTAGTTTTTATTATGAATTATCAAATTATATTCAAATTTATATTTGTATTAATATTAAAGTTAGATTTATTATATTTATCGATTGATTTTTTTGTGATTTTTAAAATCTTTGTTTTATTTGCATTTATTATCCTTTTTCATTTTCTGTTTTATTTTATCACTTGGGATTTATAGATTTCTCATTCCACTTCTCTCAAATCTATACTCTTCTTTGGGAATATCAATCATGTATAGATTGGAGCTCTTTTGTTTGCTTTCCATAGAGGCTGTCATTCAACACTTTTGTCATTATTTGTTTTATTTGGTTTTATATGTCTACTCATTTTTCTCCTACCTCAATGCTTCTAATCTAATGGTATCTATTTTATGCCTTGCAAATTATAATATAGCTCAGTTTCAAATTTTAAAAGCTCTTTTTATTGTTATTTTCAATGTTTTTCCTGATCTCTTCTGCTTCACCTTTCATATTATCATTTTTATTCATTTCTTATATTTATTCTTTGAAGTTTCTTTGTAAATAATTCAGATTTCTTTTAGTATAACAAATTAAGTAATTTATGTTTAAAAATTTCATTTTTCAAAGATGTTCTTTATCTCATGCTGTTTACTTGCTTTATTGCTTTCCTTATATTTTGATTAAAATATAAGTATAAATCCCATGTGGTAGAGTTCTTGCTTATTATGATCTCTGAATATTAGCATTACCATCCAGACTTACTTGTTCAGTGGTTTAATGAAGGGAGTAGAGATTGGCAGAAGAAACTATGGCACCTAGTGAGAGTTTTCAAAACACAATTTCACATAATTTGTAGTATCCTTTGCTTGAGGTATGTTTAACCTAAATTCTCTCTAGGTGACCAGATTATATTAGGTCGTTATTTCTCACAGTTAAGCCCTATAGATCAGAGCTTTCTTGTTTGTTTATTTAATGATTATTTATGTCTTCTGAATCATCTTAGTTCAGAGTGGCAAAGCTGATTTAAGCTGAAGATGGCATGTTTTTGAGGACCCTCTTGCAGGTTCACCTTCCCTATAGCTCTACAGAGTGGAAATAAAAACTCATAGGAAATTTATTTTCCTCTGTGGCCCACAGATATCTCTGCTTTTTATTATAAAAAAGAAATCATTCCAAGAAAAGTAATCCTGATTTGGATGATTTAGGAACTTCTTTCAATCTTATAGTGAAATCTATACATTGCTTAATATCAAAAGTTGATATTTGTTCTAGTGTTCTCCTGTGATTTTGTTGAAATATCAAAATTATTTGGCAAGTATTCTTCATAGTATGTGGTTTGGGGTAATAGTCATTTCCTAGTTTAATTAAAGAAAGGATTTATACATTTGTTTTCTGTCACAATACAAGAAAATTATTGAATTACTCTCTTTATATTTGTTATAAGATATTTCAAATATGAAAAGGCAGTGCTAATATGTCAGCATAGATTATTTAAAGTAAAATAAATGATCATAATAACGTTTCTTCTCTCAACTGAATGGATTCAGAATTTGTGTTAATTAAATTAGGCCTATGTTTAGGTTTACTTTTTGAAATCCACACCCTGAACTTCTAAAAAACATTTGTAAGTTAATCAATAATATTAAGAAGATTTTGTAGCAGATTAAGAAGATTTAAGATTCTTAAAACCCTAAGTTCATTAATTGTGTTCATATTTATTGGCTGACAAGTATTTAGCACTTACAATATGCTATTTTTATGCTACTCATGTGCCTCACATTAGTTCGTTTAATTCTAACAACAAGTACAGTAGCAAGTGTGTACTATAATTAATTCCATTATACAGGTAAGAAAATTGAGACATAGGAAGATGAAGCCACTCCCTGAATGTCACGATATTTGTTAATCACAGAAGGTTAATGTAAGTAATTGGCATTTATAGTTATAAGTTAAGAAACTCAAATTAGTAAAATTATTTTTATTTTTTATATTTCAGAGTTCTCAATAAGGACTTTTTTCCAAATTACAATAAACAACTTGTAGAACAAAAAACTAAAATGAATCTTGAGTACCATCAAGTTCAGTTCCTTGATTTTGCAAATGAGGGAAACTGGACAGAAAGCCCTGCATTGGTTACTGAGCCATCTATCCTTGCTTCATCTAGGCTCTTTAACTTTGTCAAAGAGGTTCAGTTGCTTTATGAATCACTCTGACATTTGTTAAGTACTGAAAAAGAGTTTATCTTCTATCTACCTACCTACTTATCTATCTATCTAATCATCTATCTGTAATTCTTCATCCTTTAAAAACCATAACAAAAACAAAACTATAGGCTAGAAGAAATACATAAAAATTAGAAAATAAATTTGACCTAATGAACGGTCTAAATATGCTTTTACAAAATAACTTATCTCCTAAATATCTGTATATTCCAAAATTGTAATGCCATATGATTTAAAGTGAACAAATGTGCCCACTTAGACTTAGAAATAAATTTTTAAAAATAATTCAGGATTATAAAATTTACTGTCTAACAGAAAGCTAATGAATGCTTACAAAATGCCAGGTATTTTCAGGGCGCTGGGTGCGCAGCTGTAGGCAATGCTGCCCTTAAGTCCCTGCTCTTATGGAATTTACAGATAAAAAAGTAAATATGTGGTTATATTTGAATAAATATCCTTAGAAAACCACCCATTTCCTCTCTTTTCAGGTTATTTTACTTTTGTACTTGAAAACCATCATTTTAAATTATAATTTTATTAGGATTCATATGATAAATTGGTTTTTTCTTAACCAATGAGACTATTAAATGTATACATTTGGAATACTAATAGTTTTCTATCAAAACTTTCTTTTCTTTTGCATTATTTGTGTGAAAGAGAATTTGTCTCGTTTTAGTAGTTGATATACCAGAAGTAGTTGAAACTTTACACTCTTGGTCATAAACACATTTATGTATAGTTAGACTTCGTGTGATCTATGGTACAACTGCAAAAGCACTGGGTAGAGGAAGCTGTGTTCTATTCTTAGGTCTGCAGTAAATGTCTGTATAATATTAACCACTTTCCCCCTCTGAGACTCAGAGGTCATATACAAAAAATGGAGATCAGGTCAGATGGTACCTCATCCCATTCTTGCTCTTAGTCCTTTGGATCTATGAGCTTAGAGTATAAATGCACTATGTGATTGCAAGAAGAAAATAAAAACTTTGTCATTTTTTTCCTTGAAAATTTAGCAGCCATAATTTTTATATGGAGTGTACAAGATTTCATGTTAGCAGGCAATTGCCTGGAACATTTAGCACACTGTTTTAGCTATCAAACTTGCATGATGAGATTTTCCTGGAATAAAGTCTGCCCAAATAAATTTCCAAAGCACTTTGTGGGATTCTAATCTGATGTCTATAAATTATTATACAGACCTAAGTGTTTAAGAGTCCAAGTTATTTTTACAAGTTGAGTTGACTTTCAAAAGTATGCCATGCTGTCAGGCTAGTCAGCTCAATGGACAATTGCATGCACGGGGTTATTATTAACCCTTTTTTTTCACTGTTCAGACCACGAAAACACTTAAATCCTAAATGTTACACTTGACATTGTAAGCCAATTTAGAGATCTTTTACTAGTAGAAATAATAACTGCCCTAGTAAAAACATAAAAGTTAAATGGGCTTCCTCATAAAATCACTTTCTGGGGTTGACATGTTTTTCTGGCTTCCAGAGACCTATCATAGAAACTGACAAGTAAAACGAGGCATGAGGGAGTGTTCCGAATAGATCTCCAGCCCAAAACATTCAAGCTAATTGAAGAACAAGAATAGGGCAACTTCTCAGCTGTTTCTAAAATTACATCTTTATTGTTTGAAAACATATGCGGGATCTGTAATTTGTGTCTGGTGCAATCATTTTGAAGTCACCTGAGGGGAACAAGACAGGGTGAATACTATACCAGGTACTTTTCTGGCTTCTCAAATATGGGATACAATGATAATGTAAAACAAACCTAGAGTAGCCTAATTACTGGCTCCTTTTCCAAAGTAATTTCCAGTTCATGTTGCCCTAAGTGATAAACATAAGCAATATAAGCTGAAAAAAAAAGGTTTTGTCAGGAATCTATACTTTGTAGAGGTTCGAGGTAATTAAAGAATCTTAGAGATTGTCACTTTAATTGATGAGAAATATAAAGATAAAGTGATAGACTTAAGGTCAAACATTAAGTTTAATAATCAGAGTTGTAAGTACAATTTTATCTTTCCTTGAGAAGGCATTCTTGGGCACTGGTACTGGAGTTAATTGCCTGAGACCTGCACAGACTTGAACAACTGTATGTTGTTGTTCTGTCATCCCATCTAGCCCATCTTCCTGGTGCTTGCAGGTCACTGGCTGATCTCTGAATCACTTCTCGGATGGGATCCAGCTATCCAAACTTCAGATCCAATATTCTCTCTATATTTATTCCTAAATCTCCTCCAGGGTCACCCCTTCTCTTATAGGTTCTTTCAGACAAAAGAGATCATTTAGCTTATTTTCTGCCATCAGGAAGAGACTCAACTCCTAACACCTCTTAAATGCTATTTGCTTTCACTCTGAATTAAGGAAGCCCCAGTTCTTAGAGACACAATAGCTTGTCATTTCTCTATGGAGAAAAGGAAAATGTATATTTTTTCCTGACTCCTCCTTTGTAAATGTAAGATTGGACTGAAATATAATGATGAGAAGAAATTAGAAGGAAAGTACTTACCAAACCCAGGGCATGGAATGCATAAAGACTCTAAGACAGAAAGGAGTTCATAGTATATGAGGAACACAGCAGGAAGCTATAATGGCTACAACATGGAAGGTGAGGGGAAAGTTAGAAGTAAATGAGATTGGAGATAAGTATACAGGGTTTGCATCCAGGGCCCTGTAGAAGAGAGTAAGGATTTATTTATTTTTTTTTTAGCTTAAATGAAATGGAAAAAATATCAATGGCTTTATGGATACAGATAGGAGATCCTTCATAATTTTAATAAATAACCTAATGTGGAAAATTGATAAGGAGGAAGAAAAAGAAGAAGTGGGAACAACCCTAAGAGGCTATTGCAGAAATCATAGTGAAAAAGGATGGAGGCTTGGATTCAGATGACAGCAGAAGAGATGTAGAGAAGTGTATATTTTAGATATGTAAAACCAATGGAGTTAAAACCAGCAGGCATTATTGGTGAATTGAGATATTTTAAGCAACTGATGGTGCCGGGGTCATATTTGAAAGGGCATTTAAATTTGAGATGCTTATGATATATTTGGTTAGGTGTGTTAAGACAATTAAATATTTTATTCTGAGTCCCAGAAGAGAGGTCAAGGATAAGGATATATATTTTGAAGTCCTTATTATACAGAAAGCATTTGCAGCTAAGGGGATGAATAAAACGAATGAGTTTGGAGAAAAGAGAGAACCAAGAAACAAATACTGAAAAATTTGAATATTCAGAGTTTGGGTAGAAAAAGAGACTTAAGAATAGGACAATGAGAAAGAGAAAAGAGAGATGCCAAGAATCAGGCATATTTGAGGTTAAGAAAAGGGAATACTATCATTAAGGAAGTATTTTAACAGTGACACTATCTTGAAGGCAGGCTGGTTATTGGCAACCATAAATAAGATCGATTTCAATGGGGTGGTATGTGCAGAAGACAGAAAGGATTGAGCTGAAAAAAATTGAAGATACATGCAAAAATAATCATATATGTTTTTATATATGAAAAACATCCCATTACAACACTATAAAATTGGAAACATGTCATAAATTAAAAAGACATCTACACTAGAATGGTTATAGCAGCACAATTCACAATTGCAAAGATATGGAAACAACCCAAGTGCCCATCAATACATGAGTGGATTAATAAAATGTGGTATATGTATACCATGGAGTTCTACTCAGCCACAAAAAACAGTGGTGATCTAGCACCTCATGTATTATCCTGGATAGAACTGGAGCCCATTCTACTAAGTGAAGTATCACAAGAATGGAAAAACAAACACTACATGTACTCACCATCAAATAGTTATTAATTGATCAACACTTATGTGCACATATGGTAATAACATTTGTCAGGCGTTGGGCAGGTGGGAGGGGGGAGGAGGGGATGGGTATATTCACACCTAATGGGTGCAGTGTGCACACTGTCTGGGGCATGGACACACCTGAAGTTCTGACTCAGGTGGGGCAAAGGCAATATAAACCTAACATCCGTACCCCCATAATATGCTGAAATAAAAAAAAAGAAATATAGTAGTTGAAGAATTATGGAAACATAGGAAACAGATACTACCAGAAATATGACTGGAGAAACCATAACTCAAAAAATACTTGTGAAGAAATAAGCAGTATGCTCTGGTGAAGAAGTCATTCAGTAATTTTAGAGTGGTCACTTCTATGCACATTTACTAAAAGTGAAGCAATACAAAATAATATCCCTACTTAATGCAA